>JASANF010017112.1:0-45351 GCA_030248245.1 Trissonchulus sp. WLG1_4
CTATCTGAACGTGAAGTGACGTTACTTACTGTCTTTAGTTTTAATTTTTCTGTCGAAAAAAATTTCTGATACGTCTCCAGTTGACCAAATTGGGTCTAAAAATTTGAAAAATCGCTAATTTTTTTTCTGGGGGCTGCTACTTGCAGACCCCTGCAACGTCCTTGTTCAGTAATCTTGCGTTTGTAGGGGTTTTGTGCATGTTAAAATTGTGCTGTTTCACCCAATATAAAAAACGAAGTCATTCTCCGAAATTATTTTCTGGGTACGCCACTGGTACGTACGTACCTCCAAAGGTATAAAAACACGTATATTTGCTTCTATATAGGCGAAGAAAACGCATTTGCAGTTTGTACAGAAAAATAAAATTTTGCACACTAAAATTAAAATTTTGCACAATTATGCACACAAAATTTTTTGAAAAAAAACCCTGATATATATATATATATATATATATATATATATATATATATAAATATATATATATATATATATATATATATATATATATATATATATATATATATATATATATATATATATATATATATATATATATATATATATATATATATATATATATATAAAATATATATATATTCAGCTACTGTTGTATATTTTCCAATGGTAATTTTTAGGTCATTTTTTATATATATATATAGCCCCCCCTGGCAATTTTTTCGTTATATATTCCCAATTTCAAAAATTTCTTAACTAATTCTGAACTTTTTTTTATTTTTTATTCTGATTTCTCTGAAGATTGTGTTAGATCGTAGATGCCCTTACAATATCTAACAGTTCAAATGTTTAAGATGGCGCTCCGGGAATCGGGGGTTACATCGAAAATTGGCGAAAAAGTTGGCAAATGCCAAACTTTACTACACATATATGTAGTATGGCACAAAAGAACACTGGCGGCAAAATTTCAAATCACGTGGTTATGTCACGTGACTCAGAGAGCATCAAACGTGAGTGAATTTTCGGGAATTTTCGGCAAACGATAACTCTGCTCATACTTTGCGTATAGTCACACTTTATATACCAAAGTGTAGCTTATGTGCTTCTCTAGTTGAACATCATTTTGGTTTTTAACATTTATGTCGGATTTGGATAAAAAATGTCATTATGTGTTTTCGAAGTCGAACTCTGAGCAATAAAATTCATATAAAAAAATTTCTAAGCTTTATCTTAAAAAACTAAAAAATTGTTCAACTTCGCAGAGCATAAGGCTATAATTGTGTAAAATTTTGCAGAAAAATATCTTACCAGCATTTTATAATCGAATGCCGAAAAATTGGTTTTGTATTCACATAGCCTATATTTGAGTCTGCTGCTTCTGAAAATGGTTTCTTGTGCGATTTTTTTTGCACAGAACGCGATAAAATTGTTTTAATTTTTCATTACGACTACTAAAATCGACGTATCGTCTGATTGAAAAACCTCAAAAAGCGTTGATGCACTGGCTTACTTGCTGAATTTGTGTGAAAGTCGAATAAAAACAGTAAATTGTCCAATTTTTTTCAAATTTTTTGCTTTGGAGATATGCACGTCAAAACATCAGAAATAGTATTTTGGGCAACTTTCCTTCAAAAATGATAGGTCGTTTCGGCTGTTTTTAAAAAATACGGCCCAAATCCTTGATTCCCGGAGCGCCCCCTTAACTGCTCTTGTGTCCTCAGCTACTAATCTAATATGTTAGTAGTTTCAGTGTTACTCAGTTTTATAGTTTTGTTTTCACTGGGTCCTGTTTATAGACTGTTACTTGTTGATTGTTATTGTTACTTGACTGCAAAATTTCTGATGCGTCTCCAATTGACCAAATTTGGCCTAAAAATAAAAAAATTTTACAAATTATTTTCCTGGGGGCTGCCGCCCCCAGACCCCCGCAACAGTGAGTTTAAGGGGGTAGTGTCGCGAAAGCAGTCGATTTTGCGCGACTATAAAACTTTTTCCGTGAAAGATAGGTCATGGTTCTTTATATATTCTAAAATATGTCTCAAGGTCAAGGCAAATATTTTTGCCAAGTTTCAGCAAAATTGATGCAGCATACAGTTAGCAGTGAAGTCGCAAAGTCGGAAAAATGACGTTTTGAAAACCTATTCACATTCGATAATTTCGTCACAATTAAAAAACTTTTTGTTTAGATTCTTCACACAAAGCAAAAGCACATATGCTCTAGTTTATGCACACAAAATTTAGTGCAAATTGCTTGAGTGGTTGTGGAGTAATGCCTGTTTGAACTGTGAAACTGTGCGTAAACTGTGAAGTACTCACAGCAATAATGAGAAATTGTAAAAAAATTAGACACTTATTTTGAAATCAAAAGAAAAACGAACCTAGACACTTATTTTGAAATCAAAAGAAAAACGAACCTTCAATTTTTATTTTTCTTATTTGTGGCAAAAAATTGTGCGTCAAAACATTACATGTACTTCACAAGCTGGCCAATCTGATATGTGGCTTGATTTTTTGAACTTTTATGGCCCGAATTCACATACTAAGAGTTATTCACATACTAACGCTAAGCGTTTGCTAAGTGTTAGCGCTTAATTTGTACTAAACTGTTATTCACAAAATAAACGCTTAAAAATTAGTGTTATACTAAACTTAGCGTTTAGCAACTTTTGTGCTTAGTTTTGGCTTTGGCTTGGAGTGCGCTCCCTGCTTGATGTGGATCCGGAATTTATCGGCATATCCATTTGGTATTTATAAATCCGATTGTAGATTTATTTAAATTACTATTTCTTATTAATAATATATATTTTTCTCGAACTATACATTTGTAAAAAATGTTTTCAGCAGGTGGATTCCTGAAAAATGCAAAATCAGCTCTACATGTTTCAGGGGGCATATCGTGAAAAAAATAAATTTTCAAATAGAAGTTCTTGAAGAAAAATTACTTCGATTAAGATGCTCTACTCAAAAATGTAAAAAAACGAATTTGGACAACAAAGTGCATTTTTTATTTTTGGCGATTAAGGGGGTAGTGTCGCGAAAGCAGTCGATTTTGCGCGACTGTAAAACTTGTTCAGTAAAATGTTAGAAATTGTTCTTTCTATATTTTAAAAATATATCTAAAGGCAAATTATTTTGCCAAGTTTCAGCAAAATTGGTTTAGCATATACTTTGCAATAATGTCTCAAAGTCGGAAAAATGACGAAAAAAAAACCTATTCACATTCCATTTTTTAGTCACATTTATTAGTTTTTCTGTTTATTTTTTTTACACAGGCTAATAGCACATATGTTGTAGTTTATGCACACAAAGTTTAGTGCAGATTACTGTAGCGGCTGTGGAGTAATACTAGTTAGAACTGTGAAGGTGTACGTAAACTGTAAAATAGTAACCGCAATAATGATAAATTGCGAAAAATCTAGACGCTTATTTTCAAATCAAAAGGAAAACGAACCTTCAGTTTTCTTTTTTCTTTTTTGTCGCAAAAAATTGTGCGTCCACACATTATGTGTACTTCACATGCTGGCCAATCTGATATCTGGCTTGATTTTTCGAACTTTTATGTCCCTATTGTGTGATGTCTGGCTTACTAATGACGATTGGTCCAAGATATTTGTCAATATTGATAGTGTGATGTCTGGCAGTAATTATTTGATACCATACAGCGTTGGCCTAGCTTCTCATTGAATGTACTACTTCAAAACAAAAAGTTCTATTTTCACAGCCTATGAGCAAAACTGCTTTCGCGACACTACCCCCTTAAAGGAGCAAAATGGATCGAATTGGTCGGAAAATGTCACTAATATATCCTAAATTGCATGCCCTTTCTTCCCATGGCGGCCAAAAACCTCCCCCACTCTCCCTATCCCTTCCCCACACCATCCCCTAACTAAGCGCTTAGTGCTTAGGGAGCTCCCGAGGTCTCTAAACTTAAGCGCTTCACTATTCACTATTCTAAGCCAAACACTAAATTTTAAGTATGTGAATACAAAATTGATACGCTAAGTTAAGCGTTAGTGTTTGCTAAGCGCTTAAATAAACACTAAGTATGTGAATAACACTTAGCGCTTATAAGCGCTAACACTTAGGCTGGGATTCACAACCTAACACTAACACTAAAGTTTTCCTTAAAAGTTAGTGAAACACTTAAATTTCAGCCTGAAACACTTAAAATATTAGTGTTTCGAGGCCAATTTTAAGTGTTTCACTAACTTTTAAGGAAAAAGTTAGTGTTAGTGTTAGGTTGTGAATTCCAGCCTTAGTGTAAACACTAACTTTAAGCGTTACACTTAGTATGTGAATACGGGCCTATATCTCTATTGTGTGATGTCTGGCTCACAAATGGTGATTGGTTAAAAATATTGGTAGATATTGCCAATTGCCATTAGCCATATTCTGTGCTAATTGATTAATGTCTCACATGTTTGTATAGTTAGATAGGGTAAAAAATACCAAATTAAATACAAAGTATACTATTTTTTGCTTTGCTGAATACATGTTTGTGTTTTTTTGTTTGTATTTTTTTGCATACATGATATTTTTTAAGATTTTTTCACTTTTTGTTAATTTTAATTTTTGAAGCATTACACCAATCTGCAGTGGCGTAGCCACAAAAAATTTGTGTATCCGCGTCTCGTGTGTCAATTTTCAACCCTAAAATTGCAACACACATCAGAAACGGTCGTTCTTGACGACGGATCAGAAAAAGCCACCTGGCAAAAGCATATTGCAACGATAAATCATCGCAAAACCCCAATTTTTGAACGCAGCCATAAAATAGCCTACACTGGCCCATAGCACAAAAAGATTCACTCCAACTCTTATGTACGCAGCTGTACGCAACGGGCTTTTACGCCAAATGGACGTGACTTTTGTTCCCCGCTCGACTATATATAACGTAGGTCATAGGCCCTTGGGCCTATTTTTTGATCCATGAGCTTAAATAATAATGTTTAATATTTTAAAATTATATATTTTTGTTTATTTTATGTCAAAAGTGCAGTTGTCAGTGCAATGTAGATGGTTAAAACCTCAAAAAAGCTAAAACTTCAAAAAGTGTAGTTTTCATTGCAATGTCGATGGTTAAAACCTCAAAAAAGCTGAAACTTATGGGGGCTGCCGCCCCCAGACCCCCGCATTGCTAAATTCTAGCTGTAGATCCACCACATTTCTTTATTTCATGTAAAAAGTGCAATTTTCAATGCAATTTCGATGGTTGAAATCTCAAAAAAGCTTCAACTTCTGGGGGCTGCCGCCCCCAGACCCCTGCAAAGTTAAGGGCTTGCTGCAGATTCACTATTGTAGTTTATCGATGGTTACAATTACAAAAAGGTCCGACAGTTGCCGTCCCCGCCAGACCCCCTTTGATCGGCGGTGGCTCACAGTTGCTCCGCACCCCCCCCCCCGGTCGCAGCCCCCCCCTTTGCGAAATCCTGGATACGCCACTGATTGCCATTGGTAGTCTAGTGTCTGGCAGTATTTATTTGACACCATATGGCATTTCACTGGTTTCCCAGTGAACGTACAATTTCAGAGTAAAAAGTTCTCATTTTGCAGCCTATGAGCAAAACTGCTTTGGCGACACTACCACCTTAATTTAAATGACCAAAATTGCATTTTTTATGTACACCATTTCGCCAAAAAGTGTAAAAATGATTAAATTCTGGGGGCTGACGCTGCACAGCTCGAATCATTTTTTGCCCCTCAAAACAGTAGACTTTTCAGCTAAAATTATTATGAGTATCCGGTCTAACGTTTTTGCCAGGAAAAAATTTATTCCGTAGCCAGGAAAAAATTTCGGGGGGGGAGGAATGACTTTTCGATTTCTTGAAATGTGTTAAAATGCACGTAATTGCAATTTTAACGCAAAAAACGACAGTTATTAGCATATTTCGTTCAAAAACAACGCTATTTTTTTGACCAGAGCGGCATCGAACGTAAAATTGTAGCTCAAACACCAAAAATTACAGAACTGCTGGACCGACAAGGGTCCAGAAGCTAGCAAATTTGAAAACTTTGAGAAGATTTATGACATTACGAGCCGCAAATTTACTAAAAATGTCATTTTAGCTGCGATAAAACAGCTAAAAAGATACATTTAACAGTGTATTAAGCAAATTAATAGTGCACAATGCACTCATATACACGTGGACACGCTTTGATGGCAGACAAAAGCAAGAAACAGTGAACCACAAGGTTGCGGGGGTTTGGGGGCGGCAGCGGGCAGCCCCCAGAAAAAAATTGAGGAAATTTTTGTTTTTTGGGCCAAATTTGGTCAATTGGAGACACGGTTTTTTTGCTCAAATTTGTGCTCATTTGAGCATAGGAACATAAAAATGAGCATTGAAAAATAAAAATGAGCATCAAATGAGCATTGCTGACATTGCCCAAAGACGTCGCCAGAAGGAAAAATTTAGAAGATCAAAAATATTTTTCAGTCATATTTTATACAAGGGCCCTCCTTTGGTTTTTTGATCGGTCGAAAAGTTTTTCGGTATGTCCCAGATTGCCATAATCAAGCTAGAAACGGTTTCTCCATTGAAGTCGCCAAGTACGAAAACTAGGTTCATATTCATCCCCTTATGCTTATAATATAGTTTATCTCAACTCAAGTATCCAGTATTGTCGGTAATGTCTGGACAAGGGCGTAGCTAGGTGGCAAATGTCTCTCTTACATCAGCGAGACGAAAAAATTTCAGACTTTCGAAGTTGCGGACAGACAATAATACGGTGATTTATACGCAAAAATGTCTTTTACCTGCATGCTTTCAAGAGGTCTGTTTTCTATAAATGCTGCATGTTTTATTGGTGGCTGCCGCAGTACCGTCCCTAGCATTGTCAAATAACTGCTACGCTGATATTTTCAAAAATTAGTCGAAGGTGCGACCCCCCCCCCAACGATATTATTCCCCGTCAATTTTTACACAAGGGTCCTTTCCCCATTGGTGTTTATAGCACAGCCAAAAAAATTTCTGATATATACGTCTCCAATTGATCAAATTTGGCCTGGAAATAGAAAATTTCGAAATTTTTTTCTGGAGATTGCTGCCTGCAGACCCCTGCAGCTCTATGGATTACGATTCCCTGTTATTATCTTTCATCGAAGATTATTCATGTATATATACACCACACGAGTACATTAGTATGCTGCATTTATTTGTGTAACACACTGTCCGATGTGGCGTTCCAATCTTTTGTTTCAATTTTCCTTTCTGAAAAAATTTCTGCTACGTCTCCAGTTCACTAAATTCGGCCAAAAAAAATGAAAAAATCTCCAATTTTTCACTGAGGGCTGCTGCCTCCAGATCCCTGCAATGATGTAGCTTACTGATCTTGCGTTTCTACTGCGAATTTAGTGTTAAAACTGCGAAAAAGATAGTACTACGATTTAGTATTAAAACTGCGAAGAAGTGCATTTTAACCTGTTACGAGAAATCGAATGGTCATGGCCGCCAAATTTTTTTGCGGGAACCGTCCTTACCCTTAAAATAGTTCATATATGTACGTCACCCCAGATCGGCCTCAACCCCCATAAATTTTCCTTTTGAAAAAGTTAGTGTAGCACCCATACGTGGGCAGCTGGCCAATTCTGGGGGGGGGGGGTGAGCCAGCCACCGGGGGGGGGGGGGGTGCGGAGCAGCTGTCCTGCTGCTTTCGTGAGCCACCGTCCAGCAGTCTGGGGGGGGGGTGAAGCACCTGTCTGGGGGGGGGGGGTGAGGTTGCCTTATGGGGGGGGGGGGGGGGTAAAACCCCCCCCCCCCCAAACCCCCCCCACGCCCATGTATGGTAGCACCCCCGTTTTCCGGTTGACGAAGAAGAATTTGTAATCAAAAGACTACATATATACGTGTTTTGACAATGCAACACGGCGAAAACAACGTTCAAAAATTTTGAGCATTTGAACTTAAAAATGAGCATTGAAATTTAAAAATGAGCACAAATTGAGCATTGGCATTGAGCATCAGTCAATTTCTGATAGGGTCGAACTTTGGGCGGATGACCTCAAAAATCGATTTCGCTAATTTTCACATATTTTATATATACTAACTGGCTCATAATCGTGCTGAAACGGTTTTGCCCAAAAATCAAGGCAGGCTGAGATATGGCGACTCAAAGAATTTTTTTGAAGGTCAATTTTCCTTCATTGAACTTTCAGCATTCAAATGAACGGCTCTACGTTTGTGTTTTTTGGATCAAGTTGATAATTGGCAGTAAACATGACTAATATAACTTATTTTAATTGTATTAGTACTGGGTAATATGCTCCAATAATTTTGACGTTATAAGCGTTTGAACGACGGCGGGTCAAAGATTTCACACTATCCCTAATGAACGTTTAGCCTTGTAGCTCATATAATACTTTGGGAAACACACAGTTTTTACTATGTGAAAAGGCAATTTATAGGGCTATGATATGTTAGTAAAATAAAAAAGATCGAGGAATACCTGCGCATGCTACAAGCGAAAGTCCACACCCACCTCACAGCATCATTATATTGGCTGGCCGCTATTAGTGAAATGCTGACTAAGACCACTTGTAATTGACAGCTATTGCCAACAATAGCAAGTACTATGTGACAGCTACGTATAGCTGTGCTTTAGTTGTCGTCTTATAGCAACTGTTTGTAGTGGTACAAAATTTGTCAAGTTTCACCAATGACCATCTATTTTCATGTTTGAGAATTTATTTATTTGCTCAAAAATTTCGGCACGGCCGCAGGTGGCTTTGCCTTGGGCTTTCTCTATTGTGTGAAACCTGTAGCAAGTCTAAATACTTACTTAAAAATTAATTCCTCTCCATAGACCAAGATCTCGTATACATGTGTGCCTCAAGTTTATCACAGACGCAGTTCGTCGTGTACAAATTTTTTCGGGCTTTCTGCTTAACAGGCTCCATTTTTCGCTTTTTAGCATAGGATTGACTTCTGGCAAGATTATCAGTACTGCCGCCAGCATTATCTTCTTCATCAGAATCTTCGTTTTTTGCAATATAATACTTATCATATGGCTTAGTGTAATAGCGTGTCATATACCGGCTGTTTGGAGCACCGTAAAGCAACGTCTTAATTAGCCACGACGATGAAAAGGAATCAGAATTTTGTTCATCGTCCAAACTTGACGCGTTAACAGTCATTGAGGGAGCTAAAAAGTTTTTAGGTGAGAGGCGGTGGAAAGCTGGACTGGAACATGAATACTCTTAAAGTGAATTCATGCTTCTGAGAAAGACTATTTACTTCCGTAAACTATTAGACTATTACTTCCGTAAACTCGTCGCCTTCAATATATTCGTCAGATTCTTGAATTCTTGTCGGAAGAGCTGTGGCACCTTTATGTCTGCGCCGAGCAGCTTCCTGTGAAAAGAAGCTGCTCACTTGTTGCCATTTCAAATATGTATATAGTAGTTGTATGGTATATGTACATACTATATATGAAATGTTTTATGCATATGTTTGTGTATTCAACGTGCCTGGTTATTGCGATATATATAGCAATGTAGCCCAAATAGTCTTTCTCAGAAGCATGAATTCACTTTAAGAGTATTCATATTCCACTCCAGCTTTCCACCGCCTCTCACCTAAAAACTTTTTAACTCCCCCAATGACTGTTAACGCGTCAAGTTTCGACAATGAACAAAATTCTGACTCCTTTTCGTCGTGGCTATTTAAGACGTTAGATTAGTTGCTTTACGGTGCTCGAAACAGCCGGTATATGACACGCTATTACACTAAGCCATATGATAAGTATTATATTGCAGAAAACGAAGATTCTGATGAAGAATATAATGCTGCCGGCAGTACTGATAATCTTGCCAGAAGTCAATCCTATGCTAAAAAGCGAAAAAAGGAGAAAGCCCGAAAAAAATTTGTACACGACGAACTGCGTCTGTGATTAACTTGAGGCACACATGAATACGAGATCTTGGTCTATGGAGAGGAATTGTTTTTTATTATCCAGAAATTTTCATTGATAGTGGTTTTCACCCATTTTTTTGTGTAATTACGGTCATCGGGGGTCAGATTCGGTTCGTTTTTCTTTAAGTTTCTCCATAAACAAACTAATGAGAATGAACGCTTTTAGTAGACAACTTTAGATTTATAGAAACTACTGAGAGGTATTTTTTTAAACGCACATGGCACAACATTTTATGATAAATTGAGGATACGAATAATTCTGACTATGTAGGTGGTCAGCCAGGACTTTACCACCAGCGAAAACGATGATGTTGTGACTAGTGGCCTGCAGAGGTCTTCCGCGATCTCTATTATTTAGTTACCACAGCACAGTCTCAACAAAAACCTTTTCATATAACAAGAACTGTGTGTTTTCCGAAAGCATTAGATTAGCTACGTTAAGCGCTCATTTGGGTTAGTGTGAAGTTTATGGCTCGTCGTCATTCGTTACTGCACTTTATTTAGTAATGTTGTCAGTGTCAGACTTGAAGTAAGTATTCAGACTTGCTACAGGTTTGACACAATAGAGTAAGCCTAAGGCAAAGCCACCTGCAGCCGCGCCGAAAATTTTGAGCAAATAAAAAAATTCTCAGACATAAAAATAGATGGTCATTGGTGCAAATTGACAAAATTTGTACCACTACAAACAGTTGCAATGAGACCACAACTAAAGCACAGCTATACGTAGCTGTCACATAGTACTTGCTATTGTTGGCAATAGCTGTCAGTTACAAGTGGTCTTAGTCAGCATTTCACTAATAGCGGCCAGCCAATATAATAATGCTGTGAGGTGGATGTGGACTTTCACTTGTAGCATGCGCAGGTTTTCCTTGACCTTTACTATTGTACTATCATATCATAGCCCTAGAAACTGCCTTTTTACATAGTAAGAAATGTGTGTTTCCCGAAAGTATTGTTTGAGCTACAAGGTTAAGCGTTCATTATGGATAGTGTGAAATCTTTGACCCGCCGTCGTTCAAAAGCTTATGACGTCAAAATTGTTGGAGCATATAACCCAGTACTAATACAATTAAACTAAGTTATATTAGTCATGTTTACTGCCAAATATCAACTTGATCCCAAAAACACAAACGTAGAGCCGTTCATTTGAATGCTGAAAGTTCAATGAAGGAAAATTGACCTTCAACAAAATATTTTGAGTCGCCATATCTCAACCTGCCTTGATTTTTGGGCAAAACCGTTTCAGCACGATTATGAGCCGGTTAATATCTACAAAATATGTTAAAATTAGTGAAATCGAATTTTGAGGTCATCCGCCGATTATCTAGCCGATGTGTGATTCAAATTCGTGTGTGATTTGTCTCAGAATTCGACTGATATATATATATATATAAAAAAATTTGCAATGGTGCCGCCATTTCTTGAAATTGTGCCGGCATCGTTGTTATTATTGCTTTTTTAACAAGACGACGTTTTTTTACTATGTGTAACCAGTGTAACTTAAACTCATCTAAAAACTATTACAGATGCGAACCGACTGACAACAGTGCCTTTCTCAACTGCTTCAAGCAAGGTTTTGAGCTATTGAAAAATGACTTGCCTCCTTCATGTGAAAAATTCAAAGACCGCATATTTGTTGGACCTCAAACTTCTTCCTTTAATCTGATCGCCTGGCTCCTCAATCTGATTGGGTAACAAGAGACAAAGAAGTTTGAAAGAAAACCGTTAATTCTAATTTCAACAACTGAAAAAACGTTAATTTGCTCTTTTAATTTTTGGCAATAAATTAGAATGTGTAGGCTACATAATTTGATGGTTATTAACAACAGAGATGAAGTCTAAGCCTCAAAGCAAACACCGGTAAAGTGTTGTTTTGCTTGTGCTCTAAAAAATGGCCAAATACCTAAAAATAAAATACATATGGTCGAGCCATTTTTCCTGTTGCGCCACAGTGCAACCGTTACTTTATACTTGGTTTGTATAGAATTTGCACAATCTTCAAATAGACAGAATTACCTGTTAATCCGGTAAATCGACTTTCTAGTGTTAAATAACACTGATAAGTCTATCTACCATTTCAGTGTTAAATAACACTGTATGGCCTTCCTCACCATTGTTGAATATAAGACTAGAAGGCATAAAGGTAGGCCTTCCAGTGTTAGTAAATAACTCTAGAAAAGCAGTAGCTCTCAAAATATTCAGAATTCAAAAGCTGAGAACCGGTGTGGTTTCGAACCCCCAAGCTTCAGACTTGAGATCAAATGCTCAGTAAATGTTTAACGCACTACCACCTGAGCCAACCGGTCTTGACTATCGAAGTTCTTAGTTATGCAATTGTCAACACAGCAAATCGCTACGATATACCTATTTGTTAGTTTCTTCTTCAGATTTTACTGCTTTGGCATCTTGTAAATTTTTATGTAACTTATTTTTATGTATACTAATTTTTAATGTAACAGTACGAGTTGCTTGTATGAATAGTGGAAGGACGGTATAATGAGATTTTGTGGATTTTGTGTTTCACTTAATTGTATTTATTTAAAGGCTTTGTGTGTATTTCGGTGGTATAGCAGGATGATCCTTGCTTCGGGTGCGAGAGGTCCCTGGTTCAACTCCCCGATCATCTTTATTTGTTTTATTTTTTATGTGTTTCTAAATCACACTTTTGCGAAAAACAGTTTACTTTGATCTGTCCTATTTAGAAACTTTCAACGGTCTACTTTTTGACAATCAAGCCTTCTTTATAATTTTTCTATTTTGTCAATTTTTTATTGCAAATAAGTTTTTGATGAAAACAAGCCGAATAAATTTGTTGGGTCGCTTAAAGGTCCCGTAAACCAATAACTCGTAACCTTTAGTTTTTTTGAGTCGCTAACATTGCGCTAAACAGCAAAACAAAATTTTAGTTTTAGTTGTAGCAAGAGTATTGTGAGTAGCAAAAACTTTTGCGCCAATTTTTTAACTTTAAAATTAAACATGCTTCAATTTAGTTTCGTTATGTTTTTCTGTGTGGTGATTACATTTCCATTTAAATCAGACAAACTGCATATAATGAGTAATGACGCCTTCTGTTGAAAATACTGTTTGCTGAAAACGTTTGCTGAAAACTACCTGCAACACTGCCACCAAAGCAACAATATGAGCTCAAAAAACTAAAAACCATAAAACCGACTGCATTTGGGACTCTGCGTACTGAAGTTTTGGGTTTCTTACATTTACCGACGTGGGGTCACAGAACAGGATTAGCTACAACAGTTAACTCTAATTCCGGCAGAGTGTCATGTTCTTCAAATGATGCACTCTTGAATTGTTAAAAGTTACATACTTTTGTTTGCGATTAATTTTTGCTGCGCAACAGGCCTAATGTTGTCAAACGTTCAATCTTCTCACTCACTAGATTACTTTTGCAGTAAACATTTGCTTGTTCCTGTTGCGTTACAGCGCAACAGGTATTTAAGTTCTTTCTACTATACTTATGTGCTCTAGTACAAAGCATGCTTTGAGTGTACGGCTGTTTGTTTTACAGTGAGTTGGCGTCTGCGTTCACTGTTGCTAGCCACTACTGAAGAGTGTGTTTGAATGTTACAGATACAGTGTGACACAGCGGGTGGAATTCTAGAAGGGTGATTAAGTTAGTCAGTGATTATGAGATAATCGCGCGTTTATCTTCAATTGCTAAACGAGTGATTATCTTCAGTGCAGAATGCGATCAGACGAGCCTATTATCAGCGTGTAGAATTCGTAATGACAAAACTCTGTAGTTCGTTGAGAAAGATAGTCATGATTCTAGAAGGCTGCTTAACTTAATCAGTCGTTTATCTTCTGAGAAATTTCAATGGAAACTTAGACGAGCCTTGTGGAAGTCTAAGTTCCAGAAAATGGATTTACTGACCGATTTGCATAATTTTGTCCAATGGACTTCTCTTGCCTCAGGACTTCAAAAATACAAATTTACTTTATTACATATTTTTTAAATTTAATTTTAATGTTTTTGCACGATTTTCGTGTCTAGTTTTTTGGTTCCGAAACCACACCATTTGTTTCTGGAGCTGCCTGTCACTCATAGGATCAAAAGTCTGGTAAATATCCCATGTATGACGGTTTTTAAATGCCTCGTGAAAACAGCAATTTGGCTATAGCTACTCATAGCCATTATTAAAAATAATTTGCCTAAATTAGCCGTTAACAGCTGTGACAATTTTCAGCATATTTCCGCTTCACGTTTCGCCGCGGCTTTTGCTTGCCGTGGCTATTATAGTCATTTCCACATCGCCACGCTTTGATTGAAGAAACTTGGCTATAGCAAGCTACTGCTATTTTCGTAATTGAGTGGAACCCTTAAAGGAGGCGATTTAGCTTTTGCCGCCAATAGCCGTTTTAGATACGCGTTTTGACTGAAATAGCCGGTTTTAGCCGATGTCAGCAATCAGCATTGGTTATTTTATCACTTGTGCGGATTCGACACAGATAAACTTAGCTCACCTGTGTGAAACACTACCCTAAAAAGGTCAGGTCATCCCGGCTGGTCCGGTCGGACCCCATGTTTATTCTAATGCCCGCATAATTATTAATTAATGAAGTATTAATAAATACTGTCATTGAGTAAGAATTATTAAATAGTTATTCAGAAAAATAAACATTAATTTAATATGCAGTTTACTGGCTGAAATCACTGGCTAAAAGATAATCAATGGCTAATCAGTCTTCCAGAATAGCGTTTAGTCAGCGTTTAAACACTTGATTAGTTAATCACTCGTTTTAGAGCGTTTTCAATACGAAAAATCGGCTGACCAGCCAAATTGCATGAAAACACACACATTCAGACATACGTAAATAGAAAATTTTCTAGAATATTGATCAAGATAGTCAGGGTGTTTAGCGAGCGTTTAGCGAATGATTAAGTTAGTCAGTCGCTAATCAACCTTCTAGAATTCCACCCAGCGTGTCTGCTCCTGTTGTCTCTCTTTCACTGTGCTGTTGCTTTCCTGCTGGCTAGTGCTGTAAACTGATTGTCTGTGTTTGTGTGTGCGTTTGCAGCGTGTCTGTCATTTCGCTTGTATTTGAACTTGTGCAGAATGCATAGCAGAGTTCACAGATAGAACTTCTGATGAAATTTACTATCGCCCACCCACCTCTCCTCCAGTTGTTGGGTTTGTAGGGCTTTTTATCCATTGCTCCTATTAGTCAAACTTGTAGGCAATCACCCAACATGACTTTCTATTCTTCGCTTCCAGTGATTACAAGATGCAAATTTAGCTGTCGGGTGAAAAATATAGGTAGTGTTCGGATAAAGTTGACAAAGAGTGCTGACTTCATTATCATGAAATATGCAGGAAATTCACTGAAAAATTGTATGCTATCTATCACAGCCATAACCACAATTTCATGGGCTACTTTTTTCCGCAATAATTTGCCAATGAAATGTCCTAATGAAACAGAACACTACACTGGAAAGTTAATGGTAATCCACATGCTTCTTTGTCGACAGTAGGCGCACAAAAATGCTTTTCCAATCAAAGTTTGCTTGCACCATACAATCAAACATAAATGGCAGACTATATGCTTACATTTTTTAGTTTTTTACCGGAAGCATTAAAAATTATGTCTTGAAAGCAAATTGCACATGGGTCTGGAAGTTTGCGTTTTCATGGACAAGCACTAATAACCAAGTTATTTAGTTGAGCTAAATGGGTTTTAAGTAAAGGAAGGCCCATTTAAAACTCAAATTATACGGATAAAAATGAATTCATGTTCTAAAATGTAAAAAGTTGACAAGTAGCGAAGTGATAGAGAAGCGGTTAACTAAAGGAAACAACGATGAATACAGACTTTAGTTTTTTCTGGCATACCTGATGAGCATAATTTAAATATATATCATGTAGGAAATAATTGAGAAATTGTTGGGTCAAATAAATTATTCATGCTAATAACAGACTAAAGTATCCAGATCATAGCCTCCCTCCCTTAGCTCAAATAAGATATTACTTATCAAAAATTAAAAACCTGCCATATCCAAGCAGCTCCAGTCAAAGCATTCATTTTCATTTTCATCACCTACTTAGTATTCACATACTAAGTGTTATTCACATACTAACGCTAAACGTTTGCTAAGCGCTAAGCGCTTAAGTATGTTTAGCATGTTAGAAGTTCAAGTTTGTGAATAACACTTAGCGCTTATAAGCGCTAACACTAAGTGTAAACACTAAGTTTAAACGTTAGCGTTAGTATGTGAATACGGCCCTTGAGTAAGAACAAATGTTAAAAGTTATATTTTTGTTCAATTAGACTTACAGTTATTGTTTCTTTTACAGCAATAGATGATCAAAGAACGAAAGATGATGCGTGGACCAGTAGATAGATGCTTGATGATGTCTCCAAAGCACGGTCTTGTTAAGTCGTCGTGGAGAAGTCTTTTGCAGTTGTAGTAGTTGTTATGGGATTGCTCACTTTACAGTCAATTAGTACTATGCTAGAATCAGCTGTTTTGTGTACTGTGGAATAAATGCACTAATACAACATTGGCGCAGTGCTGATTCAGTTATGGAATTTGGCAGTTTTCCGTCTTACGACGCAACCACAGAAGCGTGGTCATCATATCAAGAACGCTTAGAAAGTTTCTTTGTTGTGCACGACATTCTTGAAGAAGAAAAACAGGTAGCTTATTTAATTTCGTCTATTGGGCCGCAGACATATGACATTTTGAAGTCGCTTGTAGCCCCGCAGTTGCCTCGTTCCAAAACTTTTGAGGAATTGTGCAATGTCTTGCAGTCCCATCTCGAGCCGCAGCCTACAGTTTTAATGGAAAGATTTAAGTTTCATACAGCTATTCAGAGTCAAACTGAAACCATGGCTGTATACGCAGCCAAATTGCGACGTTTAGAGGCTAAATGCAATTTCAACGGTGATCAACTAAATGAAATGCTGCGTGACAGGTTTATTGTCGGTTTGTACAAGTCACAAGTACAAAAAAGACTATTGGTTTAAGTAAATATTACGTTTTCTGATGCGGTAAAGCTTGCTCAAGTAATGAAAACTTCTGAAAGCGAGGCGAACATCCAAAATTCACGAACGAGTACTCACGCAGTCTGTGAGCCTATCAACCCTGTTAGAGTAACTAGTCACACGCAAAGAGTAAGGGGGGCAAATGTTCAAGTGAACAGACCACCGAGGTATGAGCCAGAACTGAGCTGTCACCGTTGCGGTAACAGCAATCACTTGGCTTCAGCTTGTCCAGTTAAAAACTATATTTGCAATAAGTGTGGTAAGCAAGGTCACCTTTCCCGAGTTTGTCGCAGCAGGACTACGAATGGACGTTGAGATGGTGGTCGTCGGCCGTCAAGCTTGAGAGCACCAGTCAATCAACTACTTTCTGATTCGTCAACTAGTAATGGAGAACAGAGTTTGCTTATTAATCCCAGTGAAAGTGACAAAAATGAAAATGTTTGGACGATTTTTAACTCTACGCTTGCTGGAAACGCTGGTGCAAAACCTTGGACTGCTAACTTTCAAGTGAATGGGAATTGGATAACGATGGAAATCGACACCGGGGCAGGAGCTACCGTAATTAACGTGACACTCTGGAAAAAAATTGCCGGGAGTACTGTGCTAAAGTCTAGTAAAGTCCGACTAAAGACGTACACAAACCAACCCATTCCTGTTATTGGCGAAACGACCGTGGCCGTAAAAACTAAACTCGAAGAGAATCCGAAATTTTGCCAATTACTTGTAGTCAAAGGTGATGGTCCGGCGCTGGTTGGTCGTCCATGGTTAAATGTTGTCAAAGTGGACTGGTCTAAAGTGGTGAGTACTCACGTTGATACACTTAAATTAAGTACAATTAAACCTGAATTAAAAAATCGTCTCCTGAAGTTAATTGACAAATACAAGCCAATTTTTGACAATGATTGGGGTCAATTGAGCATCGAAAAGGCGCGGTTGAATTTCAAACCAAATGTGAAAACCAAATTTTAAAACTCTAGACCAATTCCTTTTGCTTTGCAGAAAAAAGTTAAAGAAACGCTGCAGAAAAAAATTGAGGAAGGAATACTGGTTCGAATACCGAGTTCTCAATGGGCAGCTCCAATAGTGCCGATTGTAAAGCCGAATGGATCTGTCCGTATCTGTGCCGATTTTAAGGTAACTGTAAACCCACACCTTGATGTTGACTCTCATCCTTTGCCACGGTTTGAAAAGATGCTGTACAAAATCAATAGCGTAACGGTTTTCACTTAAGGTGGTAGTAACGATTTCGACGATATAACTTTGAAGCACGTTTTTGTCGCAATTTTGAAACTCACAGCAAAACCGCAATAATTTTTGTAAACTAGACTAAAATTGTGATGTTGGTTTTTTTTTATTTGTCAAAATTCTTAGTTTGAGGCTAGCTACTAAATTGGCTTACTAAACAGTAAGCCAACGTGGTAGCTAGTCTTATCTTGTACATTTTGAACTGAATAAAATATTATTTGTGTATATTTTGATCTAGTTTCATAAAATTATGGTTACTTTTAGACTAGTTTACTATTCGCTTCGAAAAAAAGATTTCTCTAATTTCTAATGTAAGAAATCGTCAAAATCGTTACTACCACCTTAACTAGATATGAGCCGAGCTTACCACCAGGTGAGTCTTGACTCAGAAAGTCAAAATTATTGTGTCACTAATACGCCGTTAGGATTGCTTAAATACAGTCGTCTACCTTTCGGTGTGGCATCAGCACCGGCTATTTTTCAACGGCAAATGGATAAATTATTGCATGGACTTCCTGGTGTTGCGTGGTTTTTAGATGACATTGTGGTTACTGGTAAAACAATAAATGAGCATTTTGAAAACTTAGAATTGGTGTTTCAGCGTTTCTATGAAACTGGTGGGCGTTTTGGTTTGGAAAAATGCTCATTTTGCCAACCGGAAGTTCCAATTGTTGGCCATGTCGTTTCACGTGATGGTTGTCGACCTATTCACTCAAAGCTGGAGGGAGGGCTGAAAATGTCACAGCCAAGC
The DNA here is from genome assembly GCA_030248245.1 of Trissonchulus sp. WLG1_4. Lineage (NCBI taxonomy): Eukaryota > Metazoa > Nematoda > Enoplea > Enoplida > Ironidae > Trissonchulus > Trissonchulus sp. WLG1_4. The sequence continues at coordinate 18,862 of JASANF010017112.1, forward strand.
AACGTCACTCAGCTTCAAAGTTTCTTCGGTATGATTACATATTACAGTAAATACATTCGAGGTTTCACACAAATATGTGCTCCATTTTACTAACTTCTAAAAAAGGGTAAAAAATGGGTTTGGGAAAAGGATTGTGAAGTAGCTTTCCAGATCTTCAAAAGCCAATTAAGCAAACCTAGTCTTCTGGTACACTTTGACCCAAATTTAGAAGTTGTATTAGCCTGTGACGCCTCAAACTATTTTGTTGGCGCTGTATTGAGTCATCGTTTTCCAAATGGTGAAGAAAGGCCTATTGCCTTTGCGTCGAAGACCCTAAATGCGGCTCAAAAACAGTATTTTCAGATTGAGAAAGAGGCATATGCTATAGTGTTTGGGACATGTTTTTACATGTACTTAATTGGTCATAAATTTATTTTACAAACTGATCACAAACCTTTGGTGACATTGCTAAGTCCAGGTAAAAATCTTCCTATTTTGACTCTAAATCGATTACAAAGGTGGGCCATAACCTTTATTGCGTTCACATATGCAATTGAGTACAGAAATACAAGACAACACTCAAATGCTGATGGTTTACCGAGATTACCTGTTGCAGAAACGTCAGCGTCGGAAGATCAATCTAGTACGGAGCTACACGCAGTGACAGCAGAGTGGCTAACAACAGTCCCGATTGCACTCACTTTGAACGAACTGAAACGGGCAACGGAAACTGACCCTGAAATTTCTCAAATCAAAAAGTTTGAACGCAACGGTTGGCCCAATAACTTACCGAAAAGCTTCTGCTATTTTCTGAAACGTCAAGAGCTTACTTGGATCAACGGTTTAATGCTGCGGCGGCATAAAATATGTATACCAAAACGTGCGCGAGCCCAAGTACTCAAGGACATGCACTATGGGCATTCGGGTGTCACTTGAATGATAGCTCGAGCTAAACAGTACGTATATTGGCCAAATATAGACAAAGATATAAACGAATTTGTTGCAAATTGCGAAATGTGTCGACAAGAATCAAGTTTCCACCCAGATCACTGAGGTCTTGGCCTGCTTTTAAAATACCGTGGTCACGTGTTCATATTGATCACGCTGGCCCGTTTCATGGACATTTCTGGCTGATAGTTGTTGACAGTTCTTCAAACTGGGCGGACGTAGTTCATGTGCCAAACCTCACAACTGCAAGCACGGTTCTGGCACTTTGGCGCGTAATTGCCCAAAATGGAGTTCCTAGCGTCATTGTTTCAGACAATGGACCCGCATTTGTTTCGTCGGAATTTGAACTTTTTCGCACATAGTTAGAAGTTAGGTGTTCAGCATATTCGCGCGCCTACACGTCATCCTGAATCAAACGGGCTGGCAGAACGTTTTGTCCGAACCTTCAAGACTGCAATTGGCAAAAGAACTGGGCGCACAGGTGCTGAAATACACAGAGCGGTTTCTCAATTTCTACTTGCTTATCGCAGTACTCCAGGACAAAATGGTCAAAATCCCGCGTTAATGTATGGTCGCAATTCGCAACCTCTGGACCAAATTTGACCACTGGCGTGAACGGGGCAAACAAAAATTGACTGCCAATCCTCATGCATTCAAAATCGGAACAAAAGTTTGGGTGGCCAATTATGTTGGAAGCAGAGATTGAAAACAATGGGTTCCAGGTGTTGTTGAGAACTTGGTTGGGAATCGATTATTGGACATTAAACTAAACACGGGAGAAAAGCGCCGTCGTCTCATTGGACAAGTTCGGCAAAGAAAAGAAGGTTTTCTAAGCCGCGATGCAGATTGGATGGACTTTTAAAAGACACAGTACGTGATGAGCGGGCTGCAGATATCGGTGAGCGAATGCGACTGGTATCCTAGTACTACACCAACTGATAAACCAGCAGTCCCTGGGGGAAGTGGTGGGGGTCCTCCAGTGCCGCCAACTGCTAAACGATACCCTGAAAGAGTACGGAGGCCCCCGATGGTTTTCATTCCGGGCTCCGACTGTGGATTTGTCAGGCGCCCAACTTAAGAAGGGACGTGTTATGGGACTGCTCACTTTACAGTCAATTAGTACTATACTAGAATCGGCTGTTTTGTGTACTGTGGAATAAATGCACTAGTACAACAGTAGTAGTAGTAGTCTTCTTCAGAAAACAGAAAAGAAGAGAATTGATGAATTTTTAAAATCTACTGCTGCTTATGTATTTCATTTTGTTGACAAAAAACGTATAATCTATCACAGAGCAAATATTTGTGGCTCAAATTGTAATCGCTAATGCAGGATGTGTCATTCAATAGGTAGATGTCGCGTGTAAGCGGGCACGGCGCACGAGATTTTACATCCCCACCCCTAGGCACTATTTGTGCTATTATAGTGTCCAGCTCATGAACGTCCTAGCTATAAACGCTATTTGCGCTATACACGCTACGACAGCTACCCCCCCTCCCCCGCCCCGCAAATAGCGCATATAGCACATTCGATAGCGCATATAGCGCAAATAGCGCATATAGTCCCCCCAAAAAGCGCTATACCGCAAATAGCGCATATAGCACCTTCGATAGCGCATATAGCGCAAATAGCGCATATAGCACTCCCAAAAAGCGCTATAGCGCAAATAGGGCATATAGCAAATTCCATAGCGCTTGTAGCGCATATAGCGCATAAAAAAGCGCTAGAGCACTAAAAGTGATATTTCGATTTCGCTTACACGCGTTCGTTACCAATCAATACATAAGAACAATCAAACTTTCACTAATTTTGCAAAAGATCAAACAACATTTGACAATTTCGTTTGCTTCTGCTTCCAGAAAGGTCTGGAAGCAGCAAAGCAAACATACTGAAGTCAAAAACGAAAATAAAAAGCACTAAATTTTGCTGATTTTGCAAAAAAGTTAAACAACATGACCACTCTGTTTGCTTTTTGCTTCTAGAAAATTCTAGGAAGTAGCAAAGCAAACACTTGTCAGCCAAAAACAATTAAGTCTCGTGATGTTTTTGAAATTAAGCAGGTAACAAGCATCCTGTCGCCAGTCCTAGATTGATAAGTGTAGCTCAAAAAAAGGTATATAAAAAGCCGTTTTAGTTGAAACTTCAGTTGTCATTTAGGTTTGCTGTATTCTACTTTTCCCTATTACTTTGGATACCATATTCAATCAATCCAACAGCATAACAAAAATAAAAGACAACACTGGCGAATTTAGAATTTAGTAAATTGTATTGGAAGCCAAATAACAAATATAACAAAACAGAGGAAAACGAGTAACAGCTAACTCAAAATAGTGGCCTAGCTCATGGAAAGCTAATTCCTAAGCTCAATTGGCGCGCGAGGCCCTAAATACCTATCCCCGTTTCAGTGTGCGCGTCTTGTGTCAGTGCGTCTTCACCAGCTCTGACTTACTATAAGCCAGTCACACTATAGGAGAATATATAATTTCGGGAAACGCCGATCAAACTAGGATAAGCTTCCCACTAAAAATCCAAATCCATGTAGAAAATATAAAACTACTTAAAATATTGAATAAACGTGCTAAATTTGAGCTCTACAGTGTGAATAAACGTCGAAATATAAATATGTGTAAATAAGTTTCCTATTCACATTATGCGTCATAATTTTTCTGTTGTGTGAGCCATACGGCACGGTATAGAAACCGTTGGCAGCCTTTCTAGTAATTTCATAACTACACACAGCGCTGCGAAGCCGCAAAGACTGCCAAATATAACAAGCAGCAATTTTATGCAAAATTTAAGTGAGTTGAGTTGAGTTGAGTTTTGATCCATGGTCAAAGCAGAATTGAAGTCATGACCAACAGTCAGTGCAACATATAATCGGTAGAACAGACATCAGCTGGAAGAAGTCCCTTCAAAGGAAGATTGACCTGTCGCTCACATTTTTTCAACTTTTACAAAAGTTTTTTGGTATTTTTGTAAAACGTTTGTAAATTTTACGTCGAATATAGTTTCAAATAATTATGTTGAACAACAATTTCCCTATCTTCTGAAATAAAAAAGAAAAAATGGTGTAGAGGATCGTGCCTGGGACTTTTTGTGTGGACTTGGAGAATGCTTAATAACACTGCACCCAACAGAATCCACAACTCTGGCAGCCCCAATTATTATTCTTATTAAGCCGTTAACATTTTTTTAAACAATGCAGGGATTAAACGATAAAACTTGATCGGCACCTCGCTCACGTGGCCAAGTCGATGCCAGATTTAAACGTAGTCCTTTTAAATCTACCTCATTCAACCCACACACGGTTTTCTGAAGTACACCATGGTTTAAAATGCCTCAAGCTTGGTTTATACCTGTCCGTGTTTGCGTCTATAAGCCAGTACAAACTCATAGTTGTAAATGCAATCGGTTTGTATCTTCCAGTCTAGCTCATGCACCCGAAATTAGTCTCTGATTGACGAAGTTTTGTACAGCAACTACTTAAACATTAAGCTTAGAGAATAAACTACACTGTAATAAACGCGTACTCGAGGTAACAGTAAAAATGTTATGCCACAATAATTAAGTTTTTCTGGTTAGAAAGTTGTTTTCAAATATATTTGAAACTGCCGTCAAGGTGCGGTTTACTTAGTTTTGGGATGACTTTTTCTTTTTGGTTGCTGCTTGTTTTGAATAATTCTGGAACTATTTAAATTCATTATATACCTAGTTTTGGATAATTGCAGCGTCAGTCAATAAAAAATATGTTTAGGGCTTTAAAGAACAATAGAAAACGACTAATTTGGCCATTTCAGCCCTACAGTAAGCTAGCTATCAATAACAAACCGAAGCTAGCTGGCTGGCCGCCTGGGCCAGCTCACACACGGTCACATAATGTAGAAAAATTACATACAAACACGCACACAAAGTGAACACATTTTACACAGTGAATACATGTAAGACGTGCAATTTACGTAGAGCAAAACAAATGTAAAGTCCGGTCGCTACTGAGGTAGCGACAGGAAAAACTAATAAAATGTGTCTTGGCTTAATTCTGCGATTGTGAAACAGACGTGTGAGTAGATTTGGGATATATATGTCGTGCCCTCAGAACTAAGTTGCCCTCAGAACTAAAGTTAGTTCTGAGGGCAAGCAGGACTGCCCCCAAAACTAGTTGCAGTTGAAGGCAACCCTCAGAGCCTATCCTTTATGAAGACTGGGGATTAACACAATGAGTACTCTTGAAACAAAAGTCAAAGGTCATCAAAGGTCAAAATAGACTTCGCCATATGACATGATAATATGACTTAATCACGGTGCATTAGTTTGATAAAAACGTAATACTTTTCTTGTACTAATTTTTTTGCATTACTTTCTTTGCATTTGCTTGTATGTACGGTAGTTTCAATTTCCAAATCAGTTAGCCATGTCAGATGCTAAGGGAAAAAATTATAATAAACCAATTTCTGTTGCACAGTATGTAACATGGGTCGAACTAATAAGACAGCTCAGCATGAAACAGGCCACTCCAGTTAATCCCCAGTCTTGACAAAGGATAGGCTCTGAGGGTTGCCCTCTACTGCAAATAGTTATAGGGGCAGTCTTGCTTGCTCTCAAAACTAACTATTAGTTCTGAGGGCAAGTTAGTTCTGAGGGCACGACATATATACGTCTGTACGAGTACGGAAAAACCTGCCTCGACCAGAGGGTCACCCCTGGATTACAACACTTACTATTAATTTCTTACAGTTGCATTGTTCACTCTTGTCAAATAAATAATTTGTTTCTGTTGTTTTTTGCTCACAGCTGATAACACAATAAAAATATTCTGTTCATTTAAAACTCAGTCTCGGTCAGTGTACTCAAGAGTACATGTATACTGAAAGCATGAAATCAGTTTATTACTGGTGTCACAGTTTTGGTGCACTGCGTCTGTTTGAGAATACAAACCTTCACTTTTGAAACATATGAGGGTTTATGTTTTCAAACAGTCGCCAAATACTACTCAGCTCATCAAAATCGGCTGCGTCGGGAAACGGTGAGCAATTTCCACGGATTCCATACTAATAGGTCATGAGTGTAGCGTACGGCTACCCTAAGTTAGGGCTGCATTATTATTTGATTTGTGCTCATGTTTACAGTAATTTCATAGCCGTTATTGTCTTAATTGGTTCCACTGTGCAAATCAGCATGTATCTGGCCTTGTCAATAAAACCTTAGTTTCATTTGGGGTCCGAGTTTGAAGCTCCCAAGCCTGATTCTCGAGCAAATTCTATCCCAACTGTTTTGACGCGTCTAGCTCAAGTTGTTTAAACTGTGCGTTTCTGGGCACTATTGGGGCATAGGGCACGGTCAACTCTTTGAGAACTACATAGTCCGTGGATACTGCGCGAAACTCATAGGACCTGCGTCCGCAGTATAACGTAAGAATAATAGCATATAACATTGGAAACTAGTAACTATGTAGGCACTAAAATTTCAAAAATTTTGTGTTGTTAGATTTCGCGAGACATCTGATTCACTCGCAGAAACTATATAAAAGTTTTTCCGTATACTAAATTTCAAGGCCAAATGGCAAAAAAAACTAGGATCAGAATCAAGCGGCCTGCAGAGAGATGCTCTGTGCATTAAAGCGTTAAACACAAATTACGTAAAAATAGTATGATCCAAGTCATCAAACCGCTTTCAAAGTGGTTATTGCTCAATTATAGGCACATAACAAGTGCACAAAATTAGTCTTCAACCTGTTTATTAAAGATGACATTTTTCTTATCAATTTCGTTTCGAAGACTGTCTAACGTTAATGTGGACCAGAATAGTCTTTATAGCACAGGAAGGCGTGGGTTGGGAAAGGATATATAGTGTGGAAAATGACACCAAAATGACACCAGTACCTACGATTCAGTCCTGGAACATCGTTGTAGCTAGCAGGTAATTTTTTGTGTTGCCATTTTGAAGTAAAGGTGGTAGTGTCGCCAAAGCAGTTTTGCTGAAGGTTGTGAAAGGAAAGCTTTTTGCATTGAAGTTGTACGCTCACTGAGAAACTAGTCCGATGCGGTATGGTGTCAAATAATTACTAACACTAGACCACCAATATCTACCGATATCTTGAACAAATCACCATTTGTGAGCCAAACATCACACAACAGGGACGCAAAAGTTTAAAAAATCCAGAGCCAGATATCAGATTGGCCAGCTTGTGAAGTAGACATAATGTCATAATTTTTTGCCACAAATAAAAAAAAATGTACGTTTTTCTATAGATTTCAAAATAAGCTTCTAGATTTCTCACAATTTATTATTATTGCTGTGAGTACTTCACTGTTTACGCACACTTTCAAACACGTTCAAACTGGTATTACAGCACAACCACCAAAGCAATTTTCACTAAATTCTGTGTGCATAAACTAGAACTTGTGCTTTTACTCTATGCAAGAAAACTAAACAAATAGTGATGAAATTATTGAATTATTTAGGTTTTCAAAACGTCATTTTTCCGCTTTTGCGACATCACTGCTAACTGTATGCTGCATCATTTTTGCTGAAACGTGGCAAAAATATTTGCCTTAACATTTTTTTCAACCTGGTTTTCAAAATGTATAAAGAGCGCCTCACCTTTCACTGAACAAGTATCACGGACGTGTAAAGTCTACTGCTTTCGCGACACTACCCCCTTAAGTTGTCACAGTACATTACCGTTCAGTCAAAAAACCAGGTTCGGTTCAAGGATTTCGAAAAGGGTGGTGTAATCTTGAAAATTGTTTTCGCTTTGGTTGCGATTTAGCATTATTGTGGCATAAGTTTAAGTACGTTAGTGTCAGCCAGTAGTAGCGTTAGCAGTGACATTGTCACTACAGTCTTAGCGCAGTTAAAATTAATGGAAACAAGCTAAGTTTTCGGCAAAAGTATTCAGTAAGTATCAAGCATATATTTTTAAGTAACATTGGCCAGAGGCCATCGTAAACCTGTTGCGCCAGCTAAAGATTTGTTTCTAACTTGCATATTGTCCATGAAATGCCTCTCCTACATCCATTGAAACGGCAAAATCTCAGCCCAAAACTTTCTGCAGTCGGAACTTGAAAGGTAGATAGGTACTAAGTAAAGATTAATTCGTGAACTTCATGTTTGCTTATGCATAACTGCGAACTTATCTTGCAGTTCTATTGCAAATAAGTTGTGCCAGTTTAGAAGCACGCAGTATTATCGTCGATTTCTATTATATCAGAATTATTATTTACCGTGAATCATCAGAACTAAGGGGTCGAGCGGTTAGTTTATTCGCCTGGTGACCGTGAGCTGACACCGTCGATTCCTAGCAGCTCAGTTTTTGTCAGACTTCTTTTTTCCGATACCCTTCTCAAGAACAATGAAAGTACCAACTTTCTGATTATAACAGACATTTTAGTTGTGACAGACGCAAAGCTACGGTAAAAAACGTGTAAAACACACTCCGCACATTCGCACTTTAACGCTAGCACTGCGTCAACATACCAAAATCAGAATTAAAGACCTGTTGGGCTGTGGGCGTGGCCCAACAGGAAAAATCAGTTAAATGAAAACAGCAGCACAGCGGAAGCCCTTACAAGCTAGCGATTTTTTTGTTTTAGCGCTCATTGCTCTAACCTCTTTTTAACCCAAAAGGGAAGTGTACATTGCTTGCTCTCAATTTTTCTCCAAGGTCGACAGCATCAGGATAGATCAGGACCAGGATAAGTCTGGGGAGGTTGGTCTGGTCAGTCTTATCGTCCTTAAAAACCCGGGAAACAGCCCAGAGGCCTGTGGACTGAGCTCCCAGGAATGGGGCCCTCACAGGTGGCCGTACCCTCGGGGCGACTTATGATGAGGTGTTAGAGAGTGTCATCGTCTTCCTGGCAGCTGGCAGGTTCGTCAGGGTTTGTTCAATGTTTAGACCGCTTGCTTCCCCACGCGAACTGTCTTTGAAATCGAAAACAGCTCATTCATGTCCTAAATACATAGAAACAAAATTTAGTGAATGAAACATGAAAACGGGATAAGCTTGACAAGAGTGATAAAATAGTGTTTTTATTCTAATTTGGTAAAAATCAGATGGTCTTAGTGATTCTGATTGCGATTCCAGAGTTATAAAAATGTTTGTGTGAACTATATTTTTGGATTGTAAATCTTATTTTACCTTGTCAGAATGTCTATTTTTAGTCACAATGTGGTGGATCGTTGTAGTTTGTGCTCTTTTATTTTGTCGGCTGAACGGACATACGGCTGTAAGTATGAACCGACCCTTAGGAGGCAAAAATACTTAGTCAACCGTTCATAAATAAAATATTATCTTGAGTGTGTTGTTGGCCACAGATACAGTACAACCATCTAACCGAAGAAAAGACAAAAAGTTCGATTAGAATTAGTTTTGCAACCCCTTTCATACCTGAGGAACAGAGGTGGTAAAGTTAAATAAAATGCTTTAAAAATGTAGTTTACGCCCGCACAGAAATGAGCGCACTGAGTAAAATTTAATAAAAAGTAGATAAGTAATTAATCTTTATTGTCATTTTCAGATACAGTTTAAAATTAATTAAGCTAAGGTTTGCTACAATTGACCCCAATAGTAAGGGTTGCAAGGGCTGTAGCATGGCTGCCTTGCCTACGAGTTCAACCTGGAATATATGTGATATAATTTTAGGCGACTGCTGACTTTCAACAACAGAGGGATTGCCAAATGGGAAAAGGATTGTACTATTCTTTTGATTTGTAAGAAAATTAATTGATATTAATATAACAGGTATAAGAACGCTCAAACCCCTTCCTGACCTAGCTGCCGCACAAATCTCTAAACTTTTTCACCATTTTAAATTAATTTGCATATTTATTTCAATTAACTCTGATCTACCCTAAATTTAACGGGTAGGTCTAGCTAGTGTAGAATTATTTTACGGTTCGACATTTTACTTTCCCTTAGTTAAAATTAGTTTGACAATATTTTGTAGAATATCAAACGCGGCACATTCGAAAATTTTGAGTATATATGTGCAAAATGGTACATGTGCAGCATGAAGAGGGCACGTCATGTGAAGGTTCAAACTAAAGGTTTTTTCAAACTACCTTCGCAATATCATGCTTTGGGCTTCAAACTGGTTTGATCATTGATAAACCGTACAAGTCACGGTGCAGCGTGCCTACAAGTACTTGTACGCACGCTGGAGCGTGTAGAAGAACTTGTACAGCTCATTTGTAGCATAGGGTACATCAGCCAAGGAGTTATACAAGTATACTTTGTAGCACAGTCAAGCGTGTACGCACGCTGTGCAAGGCAAACGCCGAGTGCATGGCACGAGTGCGCGAAGCACACGAGTGCCACGCACGAGGGTTTCCCTGCACGCGCGCATTCAGATGTATGAAAACAGGCTCGATCGTGCTATAAAGTACCTGTGTGACGATTTAAAATCTAAATATGACTTAAAAATTAAATTATAAAAATTGCAAAAAAGTCAAAGCTGTTGGGAATCGAACCCAAGTACTTCTGATCTGTAGTCAGACGCCTTAACCACTAGGCCACAGCTCCATCGGTTGATATAGCTAAAACGAGTGCTAAGTTTGTACAAAAAACGGTAACATATTTACGTAAGAAATTACTGCACGATTCTATCAAACTACAGATGGTAAGGCTAAATGCCTTGTTTGTTATTTTATGTCACAGATATATAACATTCATTACAATGCTAAGCTTCAGCACTATAATTACATGTGCACAATTTTCTTGATTAGACAATTTTTAGTTAAATGAGTGTGAGCAGTGGTGGCTCAGTAGGTAAGATGTCTTGAATTATAATTTGTTTGTTTTTATGGCGATGGTTCGATTCCCGGGTTTTATTAGGCTTTAAGTATTTAGCGTGGCGTACAAGTGCCGTGCGGTACAAGTACTTGTACGCACGGTGCAGCGTGCGTACAAGTACTTGTACGCACGCTGGAGCGTGCAGAAGAACTTGTACAGCTCATTTCTTTTAGCATAGGGTAAATCAGCCAAGGAGTTATACAAGCATACATACAACTATCAATAAACCATACAACGTTATCTAAAGGAATCACTTGTGGTCATATGGCTTATACCATGGCGCATGAGTAGACTTATTCCAATTAACGAATCCTCGTCGTGAGACCGCTCTGGCACCATGGCATTTATTATTAGATCCAAAAATGTTTCCAAACCTGCTTTTATAGGCATTAAAGTAATGTGGTTCAATTTAAATTGAGTTTAAATTAAATAAATTGCGTTAAATTAATGCAATTTGCACTTTGATACCGTTAAAATTACGGAAAATTAATTAAATTAAAATTACTTTTCACGGAAACTAAAAACATTTCGAAGGAGTTCTTAAAACTTTTGAACCTTTTCATTCCAACGCAGAGAATCCTATCTTACCAAGAGAACCCTACCAAGAGCGTTGCAGTTGACAATTGTTTACTTCACCCAGCGTTTCCAATTTCAGCTGCTATCAACATGTTGTCAAGCAAACTCAATCCCAAGAAGTACGTGACTGTGCCATAGAATTCTTTCTTCACTCTATTCCTGCTGTAATGATGGCTAAAATGAAAGAGTGCGCCCAACCGTCCCAAATTACCGGGTTAGTTAGCTTCTTATTAATGTAGTATAACTTAAACATAAATTTTCCAAAGCAAAAAAAAGAGGATTGGATATAAGTATGGGTTATGTTTAGGCATTTACACGTTTAAACGGTTTGGAGCCGTTTAAACGTTTACGGGTTCAAATAACGTGATTTTCAAACCGTTTAACGTTTAGTCCGTTTAAGGTAGTAGTTACGTTTTCGAAGTTTTTGCAATAACTCAAAAAATACTTGATCGAACAAAATCAAATTTGGGACTGACATTGCAAATGCGGACAGCAATATTTGAGCTTATTTGAAATTGATTCTAGCGTTTACGGTCATTTTATGCGTCAAAAATAGGAGCTTTTGTGTATTTTTTGAGAACTTGGAAAATTGTATGTAAATTTTTGTTTCTCCTACACTACTCGGAAACGCCATTCAAAAAAAGTCTAACCCGTTTTATTTTAAAAATATCTTCAGTTAAAATATGGCATATTTCTGTTAGTCGTAATAGGCGATCTGTAAATTTGAAGTTTTTTTAATACCAATTCTGATTTCTCATGCCAATATCAAAATTAGTTGACATACATAAAATTAGTTGACACCGTAGTTTACAGGGATATAGTCCTTTATGTATCTATTGCATCTAGAAAATTTGGTAAATATTTGTTATAGTAGCCTTGGCAGTTTTAATAAACCCATTCAAAAATTGCAAATTTTCTTCATCCTCATGAAATGGCATTTTTTACACTTTTGTCCGCCATTTTTTCAGCACTGTGATTAGTGTAATATTAAATGACCCCAATGAGTTAGTAGTTCAAAGTTAATTAAGTTAGTTAATTAAGTTAATTAAGTTCAAAATTTTTGTAAAATTAGTCATTTCTGAGCACAATAACTGATTTCAGTTGAAGTAACGAATATCCTGACGGGTTCATGGGAATGCAAAGAAAGTAAATTTGACAGTAACCAAGTAAATTTCCCCGACACCTTTTTTCAAATTGAGTGAAAAGGTTGAATATTTTTTAGTTAAAAATCACCAAAATCATGAAAACTGCCTTTTCTTGACTTTTTAGTAAAATTTGAGACAAACTTTTGGTCACAGTAAAAATATGCTAAATCAGTACGCTTAGTTTGTCATACTACAACTTGCACAACACATAAATGTGACATATGTATATATTACTGACATATGACATATTACTCAAAAGATGCGGACGTTATTTACCAGAGCAAAGAAATAATGAAATATATGGAAAAATGTCTAAAATTGAGCTGATAAGCTTCACCAAAATAATTGGTATGTACGCTATGAGTGTTATCGACACTTGAAAAAATGCAATTTTGTAAAAAATAAGTTGATTGATAATATCAAGAGTACATAATAGCGTCTCATTCTAAATAGAAGAAGAGTGAGACACTCTCCAGCCTGCCTGTCTTCTAGCACAGGCAGATGCGCTGGTCGTTTTCAGGCTACATGTTGACATTCTATGCAACATGTGACTGGCCAATCAGAAGCGAGCTTCTATTCTCTGATTGGCAGACGCCTGTGCACGTGCTCCAATCATAAAACGGGATAGGGATAAAGGTTAATAACTCATTATTTATTCATAGTCTGCTTGTAAAAACATTAAAAAAGGTTTGCAAATACCTTTGGGGATATTTTGGCAAACTTTCAGCTAAATTGATTGAGAAACTTTGAAGAAATTCAGAAAAGTTTATATCTCAAAAGTTTCTCAATCAATTTCGCTGAAAGTTTGCCAAAATATCCCCAAAGGTATTTGCAAACCTTTTTTAATGTTTTTACAAGCAGACTGTGAGTAAATAATGAGTTATTAAGCTTTTATCCCTATCTTAATGCTTATCAACGCATCAGCGATTATATACTAAAGTGTGTTACGCAGGGAATCTACGCGCTGATTGGCCAGTCACATGTTGCATAGAATGTCAACATGTAGCCTGAAAACGACCAGCGCATCTGCCTGTGCTAGAACACAGGCAGGCTGGAGAGTGTCTCACTCTTCTTCTATATAGAGTGAGAAGCTATTATGTACTCTTGATAATATGCTATGCAAAAGACCGCTTGTAAATTGAGTCAGTAGTTGCTACAAAATATAACAATGAAAAAAGCTGCGAAAACGTAACTACCACCTTAAACGTTTAAACGCGTTTAAACGATTAAACGCTTACATGTGTAATCGTTTAAAAGTTTTATACGCGTTTAAACGCTTACTTGTTCAACCGTTTAAACACTTAAGGGGGCGCTCTGAGTAACTTCCAATAAATCAAATTGACATAATTTTTCTTTTCTTGCTGATGCAAAGTTATTCCTCAAGCGCAACCAAGACACTCACCAGATAAGTATTTTTGCAAAGTTTGAGAGCTCTGAGGGCACTTCAGCGAATTTTATGACGACATGAAAGTTGAAATTTTGCAAAATTTGTCTAAATTTTGAAATGACGTAGCTCAGCGGTGCCTCAATCAAATTTAACATTCAATAGCTTAAATTAAAGACAATTATCTTGCCGAGGCACCATTTTTGGCGAATTTTAGTTAGAGGCGGTAAATTTTCAGTTATTTTAATTTTTATCAAAAGTGAAGTCTTTAAAGGACTATAGTATTGAAGCAATTCATAATAATTCCAATTCAGGAAGTGCGGTGCCTCCATATATGTCTGTTCTAACCGTTTGCAAAGTTTCATTTGAATCGGCTTTTGCAGCTGAGAGTAATCTTAAAAAAATGAGCACCATAGCTCAATTTCAGTAACCTGAAGTTTGCCTACACATACGTATTTTCAAAAAAATAGAGCGAATTTTTCTGTACTAAAATCCGTTGAGAAAAGTTTCAGAAGCCAAAAAGTAGCTAACGAAAAATTAGTTTGAAAAATAGTGTTTTTGTCAATATTGGTTAACGTATTTTAGAAATTTTTTTTGAAATATTTGCCTACACATACGACTTTTTAAAATCTTGCACCTAGCAATTCGCTATACAAAACTGTTTTAAAAAGTACCAAAAGCCATATAGAATTTTTTGGTATATCGATTTAAAGATTTTTTCCCATTGAAAAATTGGTTGAAATTTCAAGTTAATCAAAATTTGACGTTATATACATCAAATGAAAGTTAGTTTGATTTTAAACAACTTTTCTTCTTGAGATAACCAACGAAAACTTGACTGAAAATTTTATCGCCCAAAGTCGGTTACTCAGAGCGCCACCTTAAACGCTCACTTGTTTAACCGCTTAAACGTTTAAACGCGTTGAAACGCGGTGAAACGTTTAAACGTTTAAACGCGTTTACACGTTTAAACGTTTAAATGTTTAAACGTGTTTCCGTTTAAACATTTAAACGGTTAAAAAACGTTTACAACCGAAAAACGCGTTTAAACGTTTAACGCGTTTTCTCATCTGTAAACGCGAGCTTTTAAACGTTCACAGAATTTTGTAAACGTGCCCATGCCTAGTTAGGAACGTGTTCAAAAATACTTAGGAAAACAAACGTATATACGATTTCAATATACGTTTCAAAAACGTATATTCAAGTTTTTCAAATCGTATATTTAGTTTGATACGTACTCTTTTATTTTCTTAAAGCTCTATTGCTAGTCAAAATATCTTTGGCATACGTAGACATGTAGTCACTAGTCTCTAAAATCAAACATCAATTTTAGCAAAGTAATTTATTGTTGCTTAGATTTGCAGTTGTAGCAAAATAACACGTTGTCAACATTAACATATTCGTAAACACTACTGTCATCGTATATTTTTTCAAAATAGCGACTTTGCTTTTGAATTGTGATGGTCACTTCTTCACTGATTGTTAATGCAAGATTTTACACGTGGGTCCATTTTGTCCGGGCTGGATGACTCAGAGCCAATAACAAAATGGCGTTTAATTTCACGTAATAGAACATT
The DNA here is from genome assembly GCA_030248245.1 of Trissonchulus sp. WLG1_4. NCBI lineage: Eukaryota > Metazoa > Nematoda > Enoplea > Enoplida > Ironidae > Trissonchulus > Trissonchulus sp. WLG1_4. The sequence continues at coordinate 34,256 of JASANF010017112.1, forward strand.
CAATCGTCGTCGGCACAAAGGCTCCTTTTGATGAAAAAAAGACATGTATTTTCTTGGACTGCCAGTGACGTTAGATTTAGCCATTTCTTCGCGTGTAAAAAGGAGCGGCAACACTTTTTGAATAAACTTCTTTTGCTTAAATGACTGCGGACGTGTGTCTTCGGCCTTCAATACACGATTCAATATTTTGGTCGTAAAGAATTTACGGCTTACACAGTACGTATTTATTTCCGAGTGTCCACCTAATAAGTAGTAATCTCCCGGACTCTCAGGTTTAGGAGCGGAGTCTGTTACTTCATAGCAAGACGGCGAGTGGAAGTGGAGCATTCGTCTCTTACTTGCAGGAGTAAACAATGTAGGAGTCGAATACCGCGCGGTCACTTGTGTTCTTTATGAGGTCCTCGACAACAGCATCCGCTTCTTTACAATGACTTGAGTCCAGAAAAACTTTAAACACATGTACGTCATAGGACTCTCCATTGTAAAATATTTTAGCGTGATTACCCGTAACACAATCGTCAGGGTTAGCAAAATTTTTAGCAGGAACGCAATCCACCCAAACTGGATCCGTCGTGCAGTTTGCCAAATAAATAACAACAGCAATAGACGACGGCATTTTGAAACTAAATATGAATATATGAGTTACGAACAGGCTTATACATAAATCTAGAAAGCTAAAAATAGTTATAATTAAGTAGCTAAAACATAAAATAACATGCATTTTAAAAAACGTATAGATAGCTAAAAATAGTTCTAATTAGATAGCTGAAAAATTAAAATATGCTTTTTTGAAAAAAATCATTTTTTTAAAATTTTTTAGCATAAATATATTTTTGACTATTAATTACGTGAAATAAAATGAAAATTAAAAATTGAAATTAAAATTGAACAAAACAAACAAACACAACAAACAAAACAACAGGTATATATTAGTAACAACTAGAAAACTTGAGTAAATGTAGCAAACAGCAGACATTAAATATATTTGTGTGACACATTTTAGACAGATAGCCTAAACATTTGAAACCTTTAGTGCTACATACTTCACGAGCAGCCGGTGAATATTTTACGTAGCTAAAATATTGTCAAAGTCTTCAAAAGCTTAAATCGTATATTTCGAGAAAATAAAACGTATATACGATTGGACAGCAATCGTATATTTTGAATCGTATATACGAAAGCATTTTTGAACACGTTCCTTATGTCATTCATTGGTTGGCGTGCTCTAAGTTGATTTGTACGCGTGTTTTTGTGAAACTTTGAGTGTAGGTGCGAAGCGCACTAGTGCACCTGCACGCGGGTTCAACACACTAATATCGATTAGTTTTAGCACAACCACCACTATAAGTGGTGAAGGAAACAAGCAAAATTTTACTGCAAAAGTAATCCAGTGAGTGAGAAGAGTGAACGTTTGGCAACGTTAGGCCTGTTGCACAGTAAAAATTAATTGCAAACTAAAACCGAATATTTAGTATGACATAATGACTATGACACTTTGCCTGAATCATAGTTAATTATTATTTTTTCATTGCACTTATACTGTCACCAGTTCTTGTCGGGAAATGTATGACACTGTACTCTTGATAAAACTCAAAACTGCAGGACACAACGCGGAGTCTCAGATTCCAACCAGTTTTGTAATTTTTAGTCTCATGTTGTCCAGTCCTCAGATTTTTTGGTCCTGGTGTCGCTTTGGGCAAAATTAGCCATGTTTTTGATCAGAAGAAGCTACTACGTGTAGTTTGTTCGAGGATCTGTTTGGGCAATTAATTTAAATAAAAATTTTGTGTACATTAAGCATTGCGAAACACAAAACATTGTTCCCCGAAAATTTTCTAGTCATCAGTAGATTATGTACTGGCCAAATGGCTTGAAACCCGCGTCAGACTGCTGCGTAAAATTCACCTAGATTGTACCAATTTTTACGTTCTGGGGCGACAGCATTCCGAAAAAAATAGAAAGCTGCAGTTTTTCATTTGACAGTTCGTACAAAGTAGAGTTCCTTCCTGAAGGAAATTTTGCTGGCCGGGCCCGGGCCGGGCCGACCTCTGTACTCGCGGGCCGGGCCGGTGGTGGGCTGGGCCGCGGGCCGGGCTGGGCCGGTGGTGGGCCGGGCCACGGGCCGGGTCAAGTTTAAAAAATGCCAAATTTTTCCAAAAAAGCCAAAACTTTCGAAAAACACTACTATAAGCAAATTCAAACACATAAACACTCATATGACAATACGGCAGAGTATTTACGTGCAAACTAAATGGCACAAGCATTAAAACAAACGACATGAAATATCAATTACGTTAGTGGATTTAGGTTTGCATAGGATCACCTTGAATTTATGGTTGCATATAGCAATCCTTGCTTAGAAAAACATCACAAGTTTGTGTCTGAACCATATTTCAAGACTAGTACAGGTGAAATTACAAATTACATTACAAATTCAGAATTTATTGAAAATTCAATTCAAAAGTACACAGGTAGGCTCAGGGTAAAGCTACTTTGTTAGATAGTAATAGACTAGTTATACAATTTTTAGCCTTTTTGGCACTTTTTTGTGCAATTTGGTGGAATTTCCAATGTTATTACTGGTCGGCCCGCGGCCCACCACGGACTCGGCCCGGCCCGGCCCGCGGCTCGGCCCACCACCGGCCCGCCGGGCCGGTGGCGGGCGGGCCGAAAATTTTTGCGGGCCGGGTCGGGCCGACTCCTCAAAAAACCCGGCCGCCCCCCCCCGGCCCGCCACCGGCCCGCGAAGGAACTCTACTACAAAGACATGTCTAAAGATTGACCAAGAAGTGTTGACCCCAGAGACAGAAGGAAATACGCGATTTCATTACGAAAAACAAATTGCTGGCATCAAAAGTACAAGGAGTAGTCATTAAAATCACACCACTTATTTTGTCTCAAGTTTCAGCAGTTTCTAGCAAACTTTAGTGTTTATATTCCACAAAAAATGTAACGCAGCCATTAATTTTTGAAAAAAACCTTGCGTTCAGAAGCTACACGCGTACAAGTAAGAGAACAAACAATAGTACATTAGGTGCTATAGTGCTTTTTTTCATGCCCTTTATGCGCTATTTGAGCTATAAGCTTTATCGAAGGTACTATATGCGCTTTTTGGAAGTGCTATAACACTCTACCAAGTGAGCTACGCCAGCTTTCCTTTATCTAGTGATGCTAATTTTGGATAGCATATTTAGGCGCTATTTAGGCGCTATTTTGTGCTATTGGCTAACTTATTACATTTTTTGTACTTTTTACTACGTATACAATCCCTCAACAAAAAATAAGAATTTTAAAGTTATTTTTAAATTTTGGTTTGTCTTCTGGTCGATGATGTAAGAAAGAGGGCATCAAAGTGTTATAAGCGCTATTTTTTCAAACTCTTAAAAAATAGCGCTTATAGCACCTGAGTGTGCTGTTTGCGCCATCTGGACGCTATTTTGTGCTATTAACTAGTTTATTGCAAATTTTAGTACTTTTTACTACATATACAATCCCTCAATATACAAAAATGTTCTAAAATTATTTTCAAATTTTGGTTTGTGTTCTGGTCAACAATATAAAGGAATAGCGCATATAGCAAAACAATAGCGCATCAAAGTGCTATAAGTGCTATTTTTTCGTAGGCTTAAGATACCTAGCGCTTTTAGCACCTGAGGGTTGTGGTGCTGTTAGTTGTGGTTTTTTTAGTTTTTAACAGCACGATACTGTGTCGTTACACAACAGACAAACCTTTTATTACATAGTCATACTATATTCGACTACTAGTTCGTTACTACATTCTATATTAGAACTTAGTATTGGACACTTCATCACCTCCCCCGGGAAGCTGTGAAGCCAGGTAACTCTGAAGTTTCCACGCGTTCCAAACAGTGTTGTCTGACAGCAAGAACGTTCACTGCCCAACTTTTCATAATCAACAGTGGACATTTTCAATGAAATTTGCCCTTAGGTACAATAAGCAAGCAAACCAGGAGCTTATCCCCCACTTGATAAGGAGCGTTCTTGACGTTCTTGGACCTTTGTTTGGCAATTTTGAGCTTAGATTGTAAGATTGATTGCACTTGCCTGCTGAGGAACAACTCAGACGGGTTTTTTCTGCCAGAAGAGAGAGGTAATAAGCGGTATGGCGCCGGCAACTTTCTCTTCCCAAGTACTCGCCTCTTGATTCTTGAGCTAATTTTAAGTATCGATTAAAAACTTCTATTTTTCCATTATTTTGGGGACTATAGACAGGGCTCAGGACTTGGTGTATGTCTCTAGTGGCCAAGAAACTTTCAAACTCGTGGCTCACTAATTGCGGCCCATTGTCGGATAAAATGATGTCATTATTACCGTATTTAGAAAACAATGCCGTCAGCCAATCTATTATTGAGATGCTACAGCAAAAGGTCACATGTGTAATATCAATTGCCACACGTTGCCATAGAGTCTCACACTTAGGCCAAAAGTTGTCCATGACAGTTGCTAGTGTGCGGAACTTGTCGTTATATTGAGAGGCGGTGCAATGCTTGACAAAGTCGCGGTCCGTTTTAGGCCACCAGTAACAAGGACGCAGTGCCTTTTCATTCGCACAATGTTAGGGTGACCTGTGTGTGCGAGACAAAGAGCTTCTGCAACCAAGTCGGACGGAAGTATGATACGTTCATGAGACCTAGTCAGGAACTTGTTATTCATTGATATTTCTTTGTGAATGCCCCAAAATCTTTTTATTTTTTACGTCCTACTGGTGAGGTTTGCCTTTAAGCAAAAAGTCGCAAACTCTCTGCAAATTGCGATCCTTTGGAGTTTCTTTCTGAATCCACACAAGCGAAATCTCACTGCGAGAAATATTTTTCAACATATCTCGCCCAGGATCAGAAATTGCAGAAGAAGCAGACCAGTTAAAACGCGAAAGTGTGTCTACAACAACGTTCAACGTCCCTTTCCTGTATTCCACAGAATATCGAACTGAAACAGCCTGTTGTGCAACCTGTAAAATTTAGCACATTTTTTGACGTGCCGAATCTAAGCCCACTAAATGCTTTTACCAGTACTAACTTGAACAGACGCAGGCAAGAGCTTTCTTCTCGCGTGCTGCATAGCGTCGCTCGTGTTTTTGTAACGTAAGTAAAGCGAAGGCTATTGGGACTTATTTACTGCTTTTTTCCTCAGATAGAACGGCGAGACGTCTGAAGCATCACAAGTTACGAACTTCTTTAGGATGGGGTCAAAAAGGTATTATAAGCTAAGCAGACAGTAATCTTTTGATGTCATTGAAAGCCGTTTCACACAGATTGTCTCAAACAAAAGCAAAATGTTTCCGGGTAAGTTTTTGCAAGGGCTCTAGTTTCGTTGCCATATCTGGCAAAAATCTGGGTACCAGTTCTCCATGCCTAAGAAACATCTTAGTTTGCTTAATTTTTTTGGGACTTGGGCTTGTAGCCGGGGTTCCATCCGTTTTGGGTCTGGCGACATACCGTTGTCAGACGTGATCACGTAGGAATGAAACGAATTTTTGACGAATTAAGCACTTTTTAGCATTAATGCGAAAGTTGGCGTTGTGAAGGGTTTTAAAGACTCTGCTAAAGTTTCCATCATGTTCTTCGACTGTTTGTTCATAGACGATGATATAGTCAATATACGAGCGGCAGCCTGCTAGACCTTCGAAAGTTTTTTGCGAGCAACGCTGGAACATATATTTTTTTGAGAATCAAGAATCAGAAAGTCTGCAAAGAGCTATTTTATAAATACATATAACAACATGAGATACAATTGAAATAATTTGACCCAGTAGTTTCTAATTTGCACTTTTCTCCATTACGTAGGTTAATTTTATAATCAAAGTAAAAACCGCCAAAATGGATATGGATAAAAGTGTTATTTTTACTATTTATGTACTACTAAAATTAGTGTTTATACTAGATTTAGTTCAAATAAATTTTATTCAGAGTTGTGGTTAAGTATGCCAATTGTCGAGCATGCGGAAATACTAGGATAGTAAAAACAGACAACGTGGGTGCAATTAAAAGGCTGACTGACGATCATGCAAAAATCGAGCAATCGTAAACTTGTGAAAACATTGGCTGTTTCAAAAAGAATTAGAATTAGAATTATTAGAATTCGGACATATGAATGTGGAGCAATTGAAAGTCGAGTGAATGAATGTGCGCCGTTTTATATAAATAAGTGTACATTACATCAAGTGTACACAATAATGCTATTATGTACTCTTGATTACATGATAACTATGTACCTATAAAAATGGCTGCATGCTGACGAAAGTTCAACCAAATCAGTTCTGTATTATAATAGATATAAAAAATGCCTCTGGCAAACTCAGCTGTTTTTCGCTGGTCGCAAATCTCAATAACCAGATTTTCATCGGTTATTTTTTGTGCTTATTATATGCTGTTTGGAGTAGAGGTTTTTGCTAAACAGTACTACATGCGACGTTTTGGCCAATTTCAATTTGTGTTTAAGGTGTGTAAAAATTTCTGGCAACGAGTTGGTTAATATGGTCGACACCGTCTTTAGACCTGAATTAACAAATGCTTGTCGTGAATTGATCATTCGAGAAGGCGACCTTTGTTCAGCGAATATTCAGTGAGTTTCGCCAAGAGTGTATAATGAAAGTAGGACTCTGTAGCGGGGGGAGAAGGGGCTAGCTACTGTAGCGGGGGGGAGGGGGGCTAGCTACTAATATAAAAAGAACTCCATACAAGGCATAACAGAAAGAGCTGATTCTATTATGTACTTTTGGTATCACAAATTGGGATGAAAATTTAGCTCGTTTAATTAGCTTTACTATTAATGATTAAAATTAATTAGTTTAATTAATCGCTTTATTAATCCTTTTGCCTTTCTTTCTTCCTTTTTTCTTTCTTTCATTCTTTCTTTCTTTCTTTCTTTCTTTCTTTTTTCTTTCTTTCTTTTTTCTCTCGTTCTTTCTTTCTTTCTTTCTTTCTTTCTATCTTTCTTTCTTTCTTTCTTTCTTTCTTTCTTTCTTTCTTTCTTTCTTTCTTTCTTTCTTTCTTTCTTTCTTTCTTTCTTTCTTTCTTTCTTTCTTTCTTTCTTTCTTTCTTTCTTTCTTTCTTTCTTTCTTTCTTTCTTTCTTTCTTTCTTTCTTTCTTTCTTTCTTTCTTTCTTTCTTTCTTTCTTTCTTTCTTTCTTTCTTTCTTTCTTTCTTTCTTTCTTTCTTTCTTTCTTTCTTTCTTTCTTTCTTTCTTTCTTTCTTTCTTTCTTTCTTTCTTTCTTTCTTTCTTTCTTTCTTTCTTTCTTTCTTTCTTTCTTTCTTTCTTTCTTTCTTTCTTTCTTTCTTTCTTTCTTTCTTTCTTTCTTTCTTTGTTTCTCTGTTTCTTTCTTTCTTTCTTTCTTTCTTTCTTTCTTTCTTTCTTTCTTTCTTTCTTTCTTTCTTTCTTTCTTTCTTTCTTTCTTTCTTTCTTTATTTATTTCTTTATTTCTTTCTTTCTTTCTTTCTTTCTTTCTTTCTTTCTTTCTTTCTTTCTTTCTTTCTTTCTTTATTTCTTTCTTTCTTTCTTTCTTGAGTTCTGTCTTTCTTTCTTTCTTTCTTTATTTCATTTTGTTTTCTTTCAAAAAAGTTTTTCTTTATTTTTCATTTTTCTTTAACTGAAATAAAGGATTCGTTGTATCCAACAATCAAAATGCAATACCTTTGTCATTTTTTTATTATCGTAGTGTGTAGTAGATTGACATTATTTAATAGTTGTAATCTAATCTTAATTTTTCTCAAAAAATGTTATAGATGCGAGCCGACAGCCAACAGTCTCTTGCTTGATTGTTTCAAGCAAGGCTTAGAGGAACTTAAAAATAACCTGCCTCCTTTATGTGAAAAATACAAGAACAAAATTTTTCTTGAAACGCCTCAAACTTCCAATTTTAATCTGATCAATTGGCTCCTCAACCTGCTTGGGTAACAAGAAATAACGAAGTTTAGAAGAATAAGATTAATCTTACATTGAAGAATAAAAAAACATAAAAAAAACTTGCTGTGTATTATTTTCTGGCGGAAGCTTAGAGTTTGTAGGTTACTGAAGTCAATAATAAATTAACAACGAAATAAAGACTAAACAACAAACAACCATTCAAACGCAGCAAAAAGAAATAGCAGATTTATTACTTGTCAAAATTTAGTGCTTGGTGAACGTGTCATGCGTGCAATCTACACGCTGATATGCGTGTATGAATTTTTGCGGGCACACAAACATGCTGAGAGCCATGAATTATTTTTTGCATAACTTTGTTAAATAAAATCAAAAGCGCATGTTTTTGGTATAAAATGAAAGCTAAAGAACTGAACTTTATTGTTATACTAATTATTTTAACTAGTCTTCAACTAAATTTGCTGAAAATTGACTGTAAATCTAAAGAATGTTGAAAAATTTAGTATCAAATTTTGAAATTTTATTACTTTCACAGATTGCGCGAAGTCACAACGTGTCCATTGATGCAAAATTTGTCAAATTTGGTTGAGTATTTGCTGAGTTATAGCAAAAGTACATAATAGCGTCTCACTCTATTTAGAAGAAGAGTGAAACACTCTCCTCTTTGCTTGTGTTATAGCGCAGGCAGATGCGCTCGTCATTTCCAGGCCACATGTTGCCATTTTGTGCAACATGTGGCTGGCCAATCAGAAGCAAGCTTTGCTTCTAATTGGCCAGACGCCTATGCACTTGCTTCAATCAGCACGCAGGCGGCCTCACGTGCTCCAATCAGCACCCTGACCGCCATTACAGCTGTTTCTCAATTCCATCCTATGACATCAGTATCCATGCCTGACAAGTTAATACAAAAATCACCAAGTTAACTAGGTATAGAAAATCAAAAAACGTCAAAAAAGTGTTCAGTGACTTTGATATTGCCTGAAAATTACCAAAAAATACAGTTAACTTACCATTACACATTATAAACATAGCACACGAGCAACAATCCGCTGAAATGGCAAAAAATGATAGAAAACATAACATTATGGGCAAAAAAACCAAAAACACTCCCACCCGACCGCCCATGACAAAAATTGACGCTGAAATGGCTGCAATGGCGGCCTGAGTGCTTACTGGAGCCTGAGAGGCCGCCTCCGTGCTGATTGGAGCACGTGAACAGGCGTCTGGCCAATCAGAAGCTAAGCTAGCTTCTGATTGGCCAGCCGCATGTTGCGCAAAACGGCAATATGTGGCCTGGAAATGACAAGCGCATCTGCCTGCGCTATAACACAGGCAGAAAGGAGAGTGACTCACTCTTTTTCTAAATAGAGTGAGACGTTATTTTGTACTCTTGGTTATAGCAATTAAAAAGGGCCGAAAATGACGTTTTTCAATGAAAAAATCAACAATTGAAAAATCGATAATTATTGACAAGTGCATGCTATAGTCATGCTGTATATATCGTTAGACGCAGAATGGCATGGGCTATTGACTAATATATAATACATTAAGTTTCCTATAATTAGGCTGGAAAAATCAATTCGAATCTCAAAATTGCTTCAAATATTTTAATTTTTTAAAAATTTCCATTTAAATTGCTTTCCAATGATGTATACATTATACGGTTACCTCAAACGACTAAGCTGCTATGACGCAATGAAGTTCGATACATACATTTTTTGTTTAGACTATAGTTGCCTTATGATCAAGGCATAGACGAGTATGCTGCTACATACATGTGTCGAATACCTATTTTTCGGTAGATCGGTGTTTACTCTTTTGTTCTTGTGTACTTCTGGCTACGTAAAACTTTCATCTCCGTTTCAACATTCGCATATCTTGAAAAAAGTTGGTTATGGCACATCTCCATCTCTATTAACTACATATGTACATACCTAATTTGTTCCAACACAATTTATGCAGTTCAAATTGACTGCTGTCCACGCAGTGACTCAAAAACACGCACACATCCACATACATAACGCATGCATCAGCAGGCAAGCTGATATGATATCAGGGGCCCGTTGCACTAAAAATTATCAGTTATAACTTATTATTTATCAGTTATCAAGTATCAGTTAACAGTACAGTGTTGCACAAGAACACTGATAACTGATAACTGATAAATTATCAATAAATCGTAAAAAACATAGAAATAAACAAAGACCTGAAAACGTGACTGAAAACTTTTACTACCCAAAGTCAGTTATTCTGAGCGCCACCTTAATGTTATGATAAATGCAGCCGTAAATAGCCCTTCTACTAGGTGATATTTGATAAGTTCGCACAACAACAAGACTAAAGTAATTTATAAACAAGCACTTGTGTTGGCGAGCGTAAATTTTTTTCTACATGACCACAGCAAGTATTATTTTACCGTATCGGTAAAATTAAGCGCGGCACGCTAGTAATTTTATTTTTACAGTAGTTCTATGAGTGTGCAATACAAAGTTTCAACATATAGTCTTGATCACATGTGTTAAAATGGCCGAGAACTCTAAACAACTTGAATTATGCGTCACACGAACTTGCTGTTGAGTTGAGATAACGTTCGACGTACATAGGTGTATGTACATACAGTTTGCTTTTAAACTCGATTACTTGGCTTTTTTGCGGAAATGTGGTAACTGCGGACCTGTGGTAACTATACTTACAGATGTAGTGAAAGCTTAAGTCATTATGTGGGCGTTACTTTCCTGCAATAAACTTGGTGGCCGGTGCATTGCAAAAAATTCCGTATCAACTCGTTCAAAGTTCAAATTGACGGACATGTTCATGCTACTACACGAACCTGACAGTATGCAGCCTTGTCACTCACACAACTTATATATAGTAATAATTGGGGCTTGGTGGCAACATTTTCACATGCTACTACTGTAATATTTTAGTGATTGCTACGTTTTGCAATTTTGCTACAGTTGCCACAAAATACAGTTCTTGTTATATTTAATAATAGCATTTCTTTTATTTAGTCTCACTGATATCGTCGCAAAGACGAGTCTGCTGCTACATACATGTGTCGAATACCTTGTCGGTGTGTCGGTGTTTACGCTTTTGTTCTTGTGTAGTTCTACATACGTAAAACTTTCATCTCCGTTTCAACATTTACATCTCTGAAAAAAGTTGGCTATGGCACATCGCCATCTCTATTAATATTAACTACAGAGTACATAACCT
>JASANF010017113.1:0-35658 GCA_030248245.1 Trissonchulus sp. WLG1_4
TGCTATTTATTCCATTTATTATATACGTATGTATCAGGGTTGGCAGTCTCGGTCTCGGTCTCGTAAAAAACCCGAGACTAGGCTGGTCTCGGTCTCGGTCTCGGTAGGAAAGCCGAGACCTGCCATAGGGTGGTCTGATGAGACTTGAAGTTTTCAAAATTTTCCAACATCACAAAAATTTTTTTTGCAATTTAAGTTTCCAAATAGAATGCCAATCATGAAATGGTCAAAACTGTCTGCTGCAGAAGAATGTTAGTTCATCGGCAAACTCTGGCTAACTTCAAGTTTAAACTTTGTACATCAAGCTAGATTTTATTTTAAAGTTTGAACTAAAATGGGTTGTCTGACTTAGCGATGTTGCATTTGTATGTGGAACATAAACAGTAAAACTACTAACCATCAGTTATATACCAAATAGTGCTAACTTCGTAGCTGATTTGTAATTAAAAATTTGCTGGCTTCTACGACTTTACTAATCTCGAATTGGGTGGCAGTTTAATTGAATTTCTTAAGCCCCAACCTCTCAACGCTTGTCAAAATATTAAGTATCTGAAACAACCTAAGTACAATCAAATGCTTTTTGGGCTATGGGGTGGTTGGGGCATCAAACCTTCCCCCACATAACTGTGTCAGCGTGAGAAACTTTTCTGGTCCGTGATGATGTCTGCTATCAGAACTTCTGATGGTACATAGCACTACTGCACCAGCACGGACGATTCTACGCTGGCACCTGATATAGGCTGCCAAAGTGACAATATATGTATGCAATGCACTATAAAATGTCGTACACGAAGAATTGTGCGAAACTTTTAAAAAAATAACCAAAAGTTGACAAAATAGCGGGAAAATAATCTTTTTCTCCGGTTGTCACTCACCTCCTCTCATGCATCCGGTGGTTCCAATGTTAAGTTTCACGCAACTTCGCCAAGTCATACACTCATATATACAACCTAACCTAATGGTCACTTTTTTGTACCTTAATAACTCATTTTTCACGTTTCTAAGTATATATCTCAAATTTTTAAAATTGAAACTTGAAAAAAAGGTCCCCCAAGGGCTGGTTTCGGTCTCGTAGGTCTCGTTTCTGTGGTCTCGGTTGCCTGGTCTCGGTCTCGGTCTCGGTTGCAAACCCGAGACTTGCCAACCCTGGTATGTATATATGCATATTCACAGGAAGAATGTGTTTGAATGTTTTTAACATGTTTTTTGAACTTTCGATTAACATGATTTTAACATGTTTTTAACATATTTTAACATGTTATTAACATGGTTTTAACATCTTTTAACATGTTTTTTGAATAGTGTTAAAAACATGTTAAAAAATTTTAACATCAATTTAACACGTTTTTCGCATTAAATTTGCACAAATTTAACATATTTTTAACATGTGTTAAAAACATGTTAAATTTATGCTAAAACTTTTAGCATAGATTTAACTAACATCTTCTTCGTATCTTTTTAGAATATGCGAAAAAGATGCAAAAAACATGTTAAAATCATGCTAAACTTTTGAGGATACTTTTAGCATGTTTTTAACATATGTTAAAATCATCTTAATTTTGAGTGAATTTGATGCGAAAAACATGTTAAAATGATGTTAAAATTTTTTAACATGTTTTTAACACTATTTAAAAAACATGTTAAAAGATGTTAAGACCATGTTAATAACATGTTAAAATATGTTAAAAACATGTTAAAAGCATGTTAATCGAAAGTGCAAAAAACATGTTAAAAACATTCAAACACTTTCTCCCTGTGTAACATCCAAAATCAAACAGGGTGTTTAAATAAGGGAAATATACGTATTACGTACAGGGCAGTGGCGTATTTAGGAGGGGCTGGGTGTGCTGCAGCCCCCCCTTAGAGGGTCGCAGCCCCATTGCGAAATCCTGGATACGCAACTGGTACAGGGCGCTTCAGTGAGAGAAAAATACTATACAACCGCACTGGGGAGGCTCTAGGATGCCTCACCAAATGCCACAAAATAGTTCAAAACTAGTTTAAAACGGGTTCAAAACGAGTTCAAAACTATAGTCTGACCAAAAAGTGTATGTACGGAACTTCATTGCTTAATAGCAGCTTAGTCGTTTGAGGGTTGGTAACCCCCATAATGTATATATCATTCGAAAGCATTTTTGATGGAGATTTTGATGAATTTGAAATATTTGAAAAAATTTTGAGTCAAAATTTTTAATTCAAATAAAATCGATTTTTCTCGCCTATTTACAGGAAACCTAATGTATTATATATCATTCGATAGCCCGTTCCATTCTGCGTCTAACGATATATAAAACATAACTATAGCATGCACCTGTCAAAAATTATCGATTTTTTTATTTTTGATTTTTCCATTAAAAACGTCATTTTTGGCCCGTTTTATTCGCTGTAACTCAGCAAATACTCAACCAAATCTGACAAATTTTGCATCAATAGACGCGCTGTAACCTCGCGCAGTCTGTGAAAGTAATAAAATTTCAAAATTTGATACTAAATTTTTCAATATTTGTCAGGTTTACAGTCATTTTTCAGGAATTTTAGTTCAATATTAGTTAAAATAATTAGTACCACATTAAAGTTCAGTTCAGTTTCAGCTTTCATTTGATACTAAAAACATGTGCTTTTGATTGGTTTGAGCAAAGTTATGCAAAAAATAAATCGGTATTCACAGAATATGTGTGCGCCCACAAAAATTTATACACGCATATCAGCGTGTAGAATGTTTGAACGCATGCACATGACATGCTCATCAAGCACTAATTTTTGACAAGTAATTAAAACAGCTATATCTTTTTGCTGCATAACTTTGTTCAATCCAATCAAAAGCACACGTTTTTAGTATCAAATGAAAGCTAAAGAACTGAACTTTAATGTGGTACTAATTATTTTAACTAATATTGAACCAAAATTCCTGAAAAATGACGGTAAACTTGACAAATATTGAAAAATTTAGTATCAAATTTTGAAATTTTATTACTTTCACAGACTGCGCAAGGTTACAGCGCGTCTATTGATGCAAAATTTGTCAGATTTGGTTGAGTATTTGCTGAGTTACAGCGAATAAAACGGGCCAAAAATGACGTTTTCAGTGGAAAAATCAAAAATAAAAAATAGATAATTTTTGACAGGTGAATGCTATAGTTATGTTTTATATATCGTTAGACGCAGAATAGAACGGGCTATCGAATGATATATAATACATTAGGTTTCCTGTAACTAGGCGGAAAAATCCGATTTTATTTGAATTAAAAATTTTGACTCAAAATTTTTTAAAGTATTTTAAATTCATCAAAATATCCATCAAAAATGCTTTCGAATGATATATACATTATGGGGGTTACCTCAAACGACTGAGCTGCTATGAAGCAATGAAGTTCCGTACATACACTTTTTGGTCAGACTATAGTTTAAAACGGGTTCAAAACGAGTTCAAAATTCCTGCGTGCAGGCGAGCGCTGAAAAACAAAACGTTCAAAACTAGTCTAAAAAACATTCAAAACCAGTTCAAAATCAGTCCAAAACGAGTTCAAAAATAGCCAGCGTATTTCTAAAACGCGTCCAAAACTAGTTTAAAACTAGTTCAAATTTCGTTCAAAAGGAGTTCAAATTTCATTCAAACTTGCGCTGGGAATGTTTTGGACTTGTTTTAGACTCGTTTTGAACGAGTCCAAAACTAGTTTAAAAACGTTCAAAACCAGTTCAAAAATATTCAAAAAACGTCTAAAAAACATTCAAAACTAGTCCAAAGTTGCTTGTTCAAATCCAGTTCAAAAAATTTTGAACTGGTTTTGAACAGTTTTTAAACCCGTTTTAAACGCAAAATCCGTCCTGTGAATTGCTTTTTCAATGCAAATTCTATTTAAAATTCAAAAAAAGCTCCAGCTTCTGGGGGCTCCCGCCCCCAGACCCCTGCAACCGTTATGATTGCAAGACATCAGACATTTTTTCAATAGCAATGCAATCAGTTTAAAAATTCTAAAAAGCTAACTGCTAAACCTTCCGCAGATTAAAATGGCTGTCAAGACTTGAAAACATTGACAAAATTTTAATTTCGATGCCAAAAATTTAAATCTTTAAAAAAACCTAAAAGTAGAAAAAAAGTGGAAAAAAAGTAGAAAAAAAGTAGAAAAATTGTAGAAAAAAAATAGAAAAAATGTAGAAAAATTGTAGAAAACGGTTTTCTACTTTTTTTCTACTTTTTTCTACTCAGATTTTTTCCTGTGAGGGGGCGCTCCGGGAATCAAGGATTTGGGCCGTATTTTTTAAAAACAGCCAAAATGACCTATCATTCTTGAAGGAAAGTTGCCCAAAATACTATTTCTGATGTTTTGACGTGCATATCTCCATAGCAAAAAAATTGGAAAAAATTGGACAATTTACTGATTTTATTCGACTTTTACACAAATTCAGCAAGTAAGCCAGTGCATCAACGCTTTTTGAGGTTTTCAAAACAGACGATACGTAAATTTTATTAGTTGTAATGAAAAATTAAAACAATTTTATTGCGTTCTGTGCAAAAAAATAACACATGAAACCATTTTCAGAAGCAGCGGACTCAAATATAGGCTGTGTGAATACAAAACCAATTTTTCGGCATTCGATTATAAAATGCTGGTAAGATATTTTTCTACAAAATTTTGCACAATTATAGTCTTAAGCTCTGCGCAGTTGAACGATTTTTTAGTTTTTTTTAAATAAAGCTTAGAAATTTTTTTATATGAATTTTATTGCTCAGAATTCGACTTCGAAAACACACAATGACATTTTTTATCCAAATCCGACATAAATGTTAAAAACCAAAATAATGTTCAACTAGAAAAGCACATAAGCTACATTTTAGTATATAAAGTGTGACTATACGCATAAGCAGAGTTATCGTTTGCCGAAAATTCACTCACGTTTGGTGCTCTGGGAGTCACGTGACATGATCACGTGATTTGAAATTTTGCCTCCAGTGTTCTTTTGTGCCATACTACATATATGTATGGTAAAGTTTGACATTTGCCAACTTTTTCGCCAATTTTCGATGTAACCCCCGATTCCCGGAGCGCCCCCTTAAGCCAGAGCTCTGCGTCTGAGCGCTAAGCCTAAGCACTAAGCCTAAGCCTGAGGCCTAATTTGAAGGAAAAACCTGCCAAGAAGCATCAGAAATGACATTACCGCACGAACAAAACCGAAAATAGCTTCATATTTTAAAAAATTTGCAGCTATTGCACGAAATTTGTACAGAATCTTACTTGTGCTGTAACGCTTCTATTAGCCTGATCCTGGTAGCTTCAGAAAAAGTTCTGTAACTTTTCGAAGCCTGAACCGATTTACAAAATTTTTTCAGCATTTAGTAGCTTAGAAGTTATTCTTTCAATCGTAGCAGCAGGTTGTGATTTCATTCAGTATTTTTGCCTAAATCTAATTTTGCGCAAAAAATTTCATGTAAAGTTTAATTTTTGGACAAAGTTTGATTTCCAGCCAAAGCTTACATCCTACCAACTTCTAACCTAGCCTATTCAAAAGAGCGTTCATTTTTAACCCCCCCTAGGTTTGGGGGATATAGGGAGACTCCTGATCATTAGTCGAAAAAATGCCGTTTTTCCGACTTATTCCACCCCTCAGGGTTTTAACATCAATAATTTCACTCTAGATTTTTATTAAAAGAGGCGACAGCTATTTTGGGGGCTAGAGATCAAATTGGGGGTTTGGCTGACGATGGGGGTTCTATATTTTTATTAAAAGATGGGGTGGGAGGCACGTGGCAGCCAAAAATAATTTTCCCCCTATTCTTCAGTTTGACCATTTCCAGATATCTACAGCTCTGTAGATTTCAATTCGTATTTATGGTATTCTTCATTATTAAAAAGTGCTCCTTTTAACTAAAAATGGCTATTTTTTGTCGAAAAATGTAATTAATTTATTGTCTATGCAAAAAGAAACAATAACAATTGATATGTGAGCTCAGAACGATGCATATTTCGACTATTTTATAGTTTGAAAAAGTACAATTTTTTGGTATAAATGAGCAAAATATTTTGGAAACAAAGCTGAAGTAAACATATTATTATTAGTTAAGTTACGTTATGATGATCAAACTTCAGACTGATATTACGACTGTATCGGTGAAAATTTTCGAAAATTAGCCCGAGAGTGTCGAAAAATTATGATTTTAGACAAAATTTAAATTTTTTCGAAAAGCAATCAATCCACGTTTTTTGCTTGGAAAGGGCTAAAAATGAACTCAGCGCGTCCGCTCCGAAAACCTATAATTTTTTTAATGTAATTCAAAAGTTTTTTTTTTGAGTGAAGTTTTTACATAAGGATCCCCCTTTTGTTTTTATCGCCCGGCGAAAAAAATTTCCGATACGGTTCCAATTCCAATTCAGTGGCAGATCCATGGGGGGGCCCACGGGCCCCGGGCCCCCCACTTTGGCTCTGCCCCCCCCTTTGCCAAAGAGGGCCTATAGAAAAAAATGTCCGATACGTCTCCAATTGACCGAATTTGGCCTAAAAATCAAAAATTTCCCCATTTTTTTTTCTGAGGGCTGCCGCCCCCAGACCCCTGCAATTCTGTGGCTCCATATTTATTGCCTTTGTGTTCTATTAAAGCGTGTTTATGTGTATATGGATGCATTGTACACTATTTATTTGTTTAATACACTGTTTAATGTATCCTTTTAGATGTCTTATCGTAGCAAAAATGACATTTTAATAATTTTGCAAAAATGATTTTACAACAAGTGTTGCTTAGAAATGCTGTTTCAATGGAAATTTTATTTCAAAAGTCAAAACTCCAAAAAAGGTCCAACCTCTGGGCCTGGGGGCATCCGCCCCCATTCCCCTGCAAGCAACCACTCTGATTTTTACAAGTGTCGCTTAGAATTGCTTCTTGAATGGAAATTTTATTTTAAAATTCCAAAAAAGCTCCAGCTTCTGTGGGCTACTGCCAGTGGCGTACCCAAGGGGGGGCTTGGGGGACATCAGCCCCCCTTTCGCGGTTTTAGGCCCCCCCATCGCGATTTCAGCCCCCCTTTTTTCACTATTTTCCTGTGGTCCCCCTTTGGTTTTATGACATCACTGAAAAAAATTTTCCGGCACGTCCCCAATTGACTAAAATGCCACTGAAATTTCAAAAATTTCCCGAAATTTTCTTTCGAGATGATCTCGCCCCCAATTTATTACTGCTCTAATGTATATACATAACATATCTGCTATGTTGTATTAATAATGAGTAATGCTAACAACTATTAATGGTATTTAGTTATATAATTTGTGTGGCTTTTAATTAAAAACCGTGCGGTGGGTGGAGTGGAAGACGAATATCTAAGGACAGCCTTAGTCACACATGGTTTTTCTTCATTTTTTTCTGTATATATACAACGTATTTTTCAGGTTTGCTAGTCCCCCCATGAGCTAATTTTTGCAGCCGTAAATTGATTAAATTTGCCCTCAAATCGAAAAAATTTTTCCGGAGGCCGCTCGCCTCCGGAACCACCACGCTGACTTTACTTCGCTTTGCGGTGTCATCTCGCTGGGTTTATTCAATGTTCAGACAAACTTTTAAACAAGGATGTCTTCGTCTTCCCCAATTAGCTTTTACGGACCGGCCAAAAAAATTTTATGATACGTCTCCAATTCATTAAATTTGCCTAAAAATAAAAAATTGTCAATTTTGTTTCCTGGAGGCAGCGCAGCCGCCCCCAGACCCCGGCAACCACTATGATTTCACGACAAGTGTTGCTTAGAATTGGCTTTTTAATGCAAATTTTATTTTAAAATTCTAAAAAAGCTCCAGCTTCTGGGGGCTCCCGCCCCACACAGGAAAACCAGTGAATCTGAATTATCTGTAAATTTTTTCTATTACAGATTTTTCAGATGTTTTTTACCCTTTCCATTCAGAGACTTTTTACAGACTTTCAGAGGAATTTCAGATAAATTTCAGAGAAATTCAGGGGAAATTCATTGAATTTCACCCAGAATTCAGAGCCTCTGAATTTTATCTGAAAAAATGTCACTGGCTTTTCAGATAAATTTCAGATATTTCTTACAGGAGTTTCAGAAATAATTTACATGACTTTTACATCTGTAAAAAGTAAGTGAATTTTCTCTGAAATTCGTGTAAAAAGTATGTATCTGAAATTTATCTGAAAAGCCAGTGACATTTTTTTCAGATAAAATTCAGAATCTCTGAATTCTGGGTGACATTCTCTGAATTTCCC
The DNA here is from genome assembly GCA_030248245.1 of Trissonchulus sp. WLG1_4. Lineage (NCBI taxonomy): Eukaryota > Metazoa > Nematoda > Enoplea > Enoplida > Ironidae > Trissonchulus > Trissonchulus sp. WLG1_4. Next base: position 8,205 of record JASANF010017113.1, read on the forward strand.
CTGAATTTCTTTGAAATTTGTCTGAAATTCCTCTGAAAGTCTGTAAAATATCTCTGACTGGAAAGGGTAAAAAACATCTGAAAAATCTGTAACCTAAAAAAATTTACAGAAAATTCAGATCCTTGGTTTTCCAGTGCCAGACCCCTGCAACCACTATGATTGCAAGACATCTCTTTTCTTGACAAGACATTTCTTCAATATCAATGCAATTAGTTTAAAAATTCTAAAAAGCTAAACCTCTGGCATACTTTTAGTGGGGGGGGGGGGGGTAGCGATCGACCGGAGCCTCCGGCTGCGGCTCCGGCTCCGGCCGGATTTGAGCCTCCGGCTCCGGCTCCGGGGTTCCGGCAAAAAAAGTGCCGGAGCCGGAGAATTTTTATTGTTCAAACTTTGGCAAAAAGTTCAAATTTTGAGAAAAAATCACAAGGATAACGAAGCAATTAGTCGGTTACAGTACTTATATTACTGCCAGTAGCAATGGCGGTGACTACCCCTTTTTAGCATTATCTAATTTTACGTCTTTGTTGATTAAACTCGGCCTTAAAATTAAAAGTTTCTCACACTTTTTTCCAGGGGCTGCCGCCTCCAGACCCCAATAGGCTTATTACTATGTGACTTAGTGACTTGAACTTGACTTTTAGCTCTGATGTTTTCGGCCAGTCAAATTTAGGACAATGTTTGCATGTGTTGTTATTTCGCAAATTTTTGTGCTGAAATAGCAAAAAAGATCATTTTTACCCATTACAAAAAGTCGAAAAGTCATTCCCCCCAAAGTTTTTTTGTGGCTACGCGACTGATATACATACGCTTAAAATTACAAGGGTCGGGGGGAAGGCGGTATTCCCGGAAGCTAAAGACATTTACGACATCTTCTACAAAGTGCCATTTTTTCCAAATTTGTCGCTTTTTTAGGGGGATATACGCTTCTTGACAATTTTGCAAGGTTCGACTAAAAGAGGGAATTTCAGACAAACACCCCGAACAACGCCCATCCTCTGACGCCTGACTACGCCCTTGGCACCGCAGTCAAAATGCGGTACTGATCAATTTGACCTACTTTTTGACTTTTTATCAATGTTGATGAAAATTTTTTGCGAGATCACCCAAAACCGGGACCAGTCAGTGGCAAACTACTGGTGGTATGAGTGTGTAAAGACATATGTATATTGTATGGAAATGGGGCGTGACTGTTGAAAAATTAAAGAATGCTGTTTCAAAAAAATTTGAAAATTTTTTCACAATTGTCAACATTTTTTACTAATTCAATTTTTTTTGAAAAAACACTGCCTCCGGCTCCGGCTCTGGCTCCGGTTCCGGCTCCGGCTCCGGCAAAATTTTACCTCCGGTCGTTCGCTAGGGGGGGGGCGCCCCCCCATTTGGTCCGGAGCCTAGCGAACGACCGGAGGTAAAATTTTGCCGGAGCCGGAGCCGGAGGCAGTGTTACAAAAAAATTTAAATTAGTAAATAATGTTGACAATTGTGTAAAAATTTTCAATTTTTTTTGTAACAGCATTTTTTTAATGTTTCCCCATTTCAGTCAGTTTACAACAGTCACGCCCCATTTCTATACATGTCTTTACACACTCATACGACCATTGGCCACTGACTGGTCCCGTTTTTGGTGATCTCACAAAAAATTTTCATCATAAAAAGTCAAAAATTTGGTCAAATTGACCAGTATGGCATTTCGACTGCGGTGCCAAGGGCAGGTGTCAGGAGTCAGAGGGAGCTAGTTGTTCAGGCCTTAAGGATGTCTGTCTTGCAAAATTGTCAAGAATATATATACGTATGTATATAAGTGTGAAGTATGTGTCACAAACGTGAATAGGCCTTTAAACTAGTTCTTTTATACTTCTATTCAAAACATCTAAATGAACGGTCAAACTATTTACAAACATGAGTAGACTTCGCTATGCCTTTGGCTTAGTCAGTGAGAATAGCCACGAACTTAACGACGGTCGGTTGGTCTTTCCCGGCGGGTTGTGCCTGTTATCTGTATTGCCCCCAACTTGTTTATATCTGCCCCATGTCCTGTTTGTTTCGTTAATAAACCCTTTATATTCGGAATTTCTGTGTTTTCCTTGTGTTTTTAGAGCTTTGTGAGTAGTTTACGTAGTTTTGTGGGTTTGGGTAGTTTTTGGGTAGTGAGCGAGCTAAGGCCCTATCTTTCGGCCTAGGACGGAGACACTTCGGTTCGGACCTGGAATAACGAGAAACTTTCCACATGGCGAGGCTGCCAGTCCGAATGTCGACGTCCGAAGCTGAAAAATAGGGCCGAAGTACCTATTTTTCCCGGAAAAAGCCCCCCCTTAGGCGTTATGCTGCCCAAATTTTTCAGAAATTTTTGACTTTGTTTTAATTTTTGTGTGTAAAATTTTCCTGTGGTTTTTGGAGTGAAATTCAGTTAAAATTTCCCAAAAGTTGCGTTTAAACTCACATGAGCCTGCAAAGATCCCCCCTCCCGTCGTAGTTCTGTTTCGGACGTCCCCCTTTACAAAGATTCGGAAGATTTTTCAATTGCAGAGCGAGTCAAAAACAAGAATAAGGAAAAGCACGGTTCGGTTCCGAGTTTAGACGCAGTTTCGCAATCAGCTACCCTTCCTAAGCCTGGGAAAATCCCAAAAGTCGAAAAATTTGATCCCGAATTTTTGGGCTTAGACTCTCAGTTATTGGAAGGAGAGGAAGAAGATTTTAAGAAACCCCCCCTCCCCAACGACCTGAAAATGAATTTCCAGGATTTCACACGCCGTGATTACATCGCAGCGTTCAAAAACCTCCCCCCTTTTCAGGGCACTGGGACAACGACCAAGGTTTCGAACTTTGTTCGAAACTTTGAGTCGCTGGCCCGTATAAATGGTGTTCCAGAGAACGCCTGGTTGCCGCTCATGTCCAATTGTCTGGGGGACAAGGTTTTGACGCAAATTGGCGAACTGGGGATGCCCGATTCCTATGGGGGACTTAAAACCCTCCTTTTCCGAATCTATGAGCCTTTCCCCATTACAAAAGAACAGTGGGCAGAACGTTTCTTCACCCGTTACCAGCGCCAGGCGGAAAATTCGCATACTTACATCACCAAACTCCAGCTTCTGACGGCCAAAGCTTTTAGTTCTGAATCGGAAAATATGCGTTCGAAGCGCATTATCGAACAATTGATAAAAGGCCTGAAACCAGAGCTGCGGGGAAAAGTTATTCCCGTTTTGGCAGATGCTAAAAATTGGACCGGGACTGGTGCCGAAATTCTAAATCGAGCCTTGGAAATTATAACGGGTGTCGAAAAAGACATGTTGGGCATGGAGCAATACGCTGCAGTTGCAGCTCAACCCGGTCATGCTGACCAGGAAAAGGGGAGTGCGAAGACAGTATTGTCCACGACTTCCCCAAATTTTTCTGGTCTGGACGTGGCCTCACCGGCCAAGCCAACCACCGAGAATCCAGATTTCAGCCAGATTCTCAAATTGCACCAAAATCTGATTCAGCATGTTCAAACATTGACTCAAAAAGTCGACGCTCTGACTGCAGGAGTGGCCTACGAGCACTCAGCACCTCTCCAAACCCTACACCAACCGGTGTTTCAAACACCACAAATGTGCCGGTCTTTTCCATCCGACTCGGCATATTTCATGGGAATTCCGGAAAATTACCAGCGCCCACCCCTACCCCCCTGCGGTATATGTCGGCGCAGAAAAAACCTCACCCGGGATTGTTTCTATAACCAGAACCGAATGCGAGGGATGCCAACCCACCCTCCCCAAAGGCCCCCACGGTTCATGGGTCCAAACCCCCGATTTCAGAATTTGAACCCACGGTTTGAAAATTTCAACCCCCGGTTTGGGAACCCTAATCCCCGGTTTGGGCAACACCCAAGATTTGGGAACCAGCAAGTAGGGTATAATAACCCTGGCCCACGATTCTCTGGTCCCAATTTTCGAACATTCCGTGCTGAACGGGGAGCCCGAGGCCCAACTGAAAATTTTGGTTAGTGGGGGAGAGAGAGTCCCGGCTGTCCCCCGACCCCCCAAACCCTATTGGTGCTGATGTGACTCGGGACAAAAATAATAATTTGGGTTCGGCAATGGAGCAGAGTGAGGTCAGCAAGGGGGATAATCAAGACAGTATAGTCCAGGTATCCAGTACTGTAGCTGATCCACCTGTTTCCCAAATTATTTTTCGCCAAAAATTCGAATTGGACCCCACCAAAATTTTCAAACTTCAAGAAGCAAACCCAATTACCCTCCCGCACCCCGAAAAAATTAGTAGAGTCTAAAGAAAAAAAAAAAGAGATAAGAGGAGGGGAAGAGACCAACAGAGACGACGACAACACACCACCCCAAACGATTCAAGGGCACACCGACAACCACAGCAGCAGGTAAGACCAGCGAGCAGACACAGCCAATAAAACAGCAGGAAGGAGGGACCGAGCGGGGGAGGCGAAAGCGGCCCGCAACCCCACAGCCGAGGAAAGAGCAAACACGAACACGCAGCGGGCGAGAACAAGAACCCGACCAATCTGAAAAAAAAAAAAAAACAACAAAACCAAAAACACAAAAAAAAAAAACAACCCCACACCCCCACCACCCGGCGTAATGTGTCTGCAATCCTAAACCTAAGTGAAACCCCGCGCGAGCACAACATCCCCCGACACGACTCAGACACCTTTCACAAATGCTGCACAACAAATATCAGTTTGCATAACACCGCGCTAAGTTTCGGACTTGATTCACCAAAAAGCGCAGCACAAGTCGCAGGCCTGACTAGTATATGGGGTTTGCCCCCACTCCCCTCCTTGCCGCTGATGGAGTATGCCATAGGGGATCTCGTTATCACAGCGCGCGTAGCTGAGGCGCTTCGGCAAGCGGTGCGCGAGGAAGAGTTTTGGCAGGCGGTGCAAGTCGCAACCGTAGGCGTGGCGTTCGGTCCGGGGAACCTGCGGTATACAATCCAAAGTTCCCATCAGCAGATGATAGGGCCCATTACGGGCTTGCGCCACTGCACGCCCCTTATGGGCATTACCAGCGGGCGAGATCGCGACGCACAAGAGGAGCGCCGACAGCACCTAGCCACCACTATCTACGAAAGCAGGCGTATTGCGCGCGAACAAGGCAGCCCCCTTCCATCTTATTGGGGCGTGGCCCTGCAGGCTATGGAGCTCGACATCCCTGAGGCGTCGCGTGCCCCAGCGCGTAGCCTTTTGACGCGGTTGTTAAGTAACGTAGGGGTAGCGCGCGAGCGTCAATTCGCAAACCGAGCGGAGTTTGGTCGGATCTTTCGCCCGACGGTATCGTCTCAGCGTCAGATCCTCCAAACAATGCCCGCCCGGATGTCGCCGCAATTGACGCTCGTGGCGACCCAGCAGCAGCAGCAATCTGAGGAAGAGGAGCAAGGACAGCCAGAGGTCCAAATAGTAGAAGAAATTTTGGAGCGCGACCCTATCACTGACCAAGTGAAACCGGTAGTTCTGCGTGAGCGTGAGCGGCAAGCGTCGTCCGGTTGGCCGCGTCGAGATATGTGGCGGCCGGCTTACCATACCACCACTCAGGAAACTAGTAATTTACATCTAATTCGGCTTTCTGATGAGAGTGATGATGAGGACGAAATTCCAGTGCAACCAGAAATCTAGGTGCTTGGTATGGTGGTGGCAGGCCAACCTGTCGAGACGACCCACCGTACTTCGCGGGTCGACCCCATTCCTGCGGTCGAAATTGAACGGCCAAAGGAAGTGCAACCAGTCCCGGTACCACCGACTGAGTTAAGATCTTTAATTGTGGTACCCCAGGAGGTGCGATCTCTAGCTACTTCAGAGTCCGAGAGGACGATTCCAGTGAGACAGGCAGAGGAGGCGCAGCCTTCGACCTCAACATCACGGCCAACGATCAGAGTGAAGGAGCTACCACCACCGAAACCTGCACTGGACGTGGACCGAGTGGAAGGAGGAGAACTGGTTCAACCTTCAAAGAAGGACAAAGAATGGGTAACTGGGTATCTGGCGCCTGTGGGTAAAAGCCGTAGGCCGCCTTCAATCGAGTTGAAACATGGTGAGACAGAGTTTATTCAGCCACCCAAAGTGCGTAGGTTAGAAGATGAGTTTATAGTGCCCACCCCACCAGTGGTCGATCTCCCGACTTTCGACAACAAGTATTTCTATCTGATAGGTCCACCTACAAATCTGATCAGTACCTATAGTAATTATGCCACTTGGCACCGAGCTGAACTGAAACGCCACGAGGTACAGTGGCAGGTTTATTGCCCGTATTCGGACGACCTCCCCCTGGAGGATCGTGTAGTCGTAGTCCCCCATCCGCGTGAATGGGAACTGTACGTGTTGCCGTTGTATATAACCACTGTTTTTATGCCAATTGGCAGCATATTTCAGGGAAAAGCGAACTGCTATTTAACCCTGACTAGAGAAGAGCTGCAGGTGGCCCAACGTATGATCGAGGTCATGCTCTGGCGGCAGGGTGGTGCCCAGCGGTTGGCTCGACAGGCCCGCATGCGGCTTGAGCAGGAACAGATGCTGGACACCCTGAACCGGCTCCATGAGCGCGATGAACGACGGCACCAACAGCAGGCCGGACGGCAACAACCGAGGGATCCTGCCCAAGCAGCGTTCGCTCAGGATGTGGTGGACATCGGCTTCCCTCAACAGGAGGAACCGGTGGTGATGGTTCGGGGCGTTCGGGCTATGGAGCTGACCCTGAAGGGGCCAATAGGGGAAGAGCCCGGGCAGGCGACAGTATTGTCTACTCCCGATTGGCACAACCTATTGGCGGCGAGACCAGTTAACCCCGAACGGCCCGATCTACCGCCACCGAGTGATGCTCCTTACATGGTTTGGCTAAGGGCTTGGTTGCAAAGTAAAAGCTTTAGGGAACAGCTAGCAGCAGCGAAAAAGGTGAGACTCCAACATGACCCAGTCGTGCGATTCGAGGACGTCACCCCACAGTGGTACCGTTTTCTTGCTAGTGATCACGCTGACCCACCGATCCAGGTGCGCCAGCGTGCTCCTAACAATCGACCGGTGGTATTTGTGCGTGACTATTCGGCATTGCGCGAGTGGCACATGTACGAGTTCCCGGTTTCTTCCCCGAGCAATCCTAAGGAATTGCACCCAGCTTTGGTTCGATACCGGGTTCTGGGTCTAACTTGGCTCCAACAGGAAGTAGTGTTTTTGCAGAAATTACCAAAAGAGGGATTGCTCAATTTCTTTGACCCAATGATGACGTTCCTGCCCTATCGCGAGCTGAAAGGTGTAGAAACAATGACTGAGACTACGAAAACCAGGGAGCGAGGTAGTTCAGCTTCGCGAAAACGAGACAGTTTACCTGTACTTGGCGTTTTCCCGGTACAAACCAGCCAAGTCACCAACCAGTGGAAGTGCAAGGAGTAGGGCATAGTAAGCTGATGGCTAGGAATCGCTGTGCAGCCAAAGTTTGGCCAGAGCTTGAGTTATATCCTCACTTGCTCAGCGAGGACTCCTTTTCGGAAATGCTGACTTTCCAACTGAAGGAAACCCGACGGCTGGAAGCAGCTATGCGAGCTATTCGTGACGTGTACGGTCTGTACTATGAGTACCCACTCTATCCACCCCCTGAGTACTATTATGGGGCACCGTTTTTCCGTTATCGTATGGCATTATCTTTTATGTATAGATACGTCAATCCAGTCACGAACACCACCAGCGAGCTCAGACATCGGAACCACACCTTCACGATGCCTACTGCCGAGCATTGGTACCACCATGACCGATGCCTCTTTGTGGGACGGTACGACATGGCGGAATGGCTGCGGAGCGAGGAAGGTCGTGCGGCTCATGGAGGCACAGTGAAGCAAACCGTGGACAGCGAGGTGCGACGCATGCCAATGGACACCGTCTGGCGACAGGGACCACGGCTGATCACGGCACATCAGCTCATCTGGGATAAGTTTTATGCCCAGCCTCCAGTTCGTGAGTTTCTGATAGAGAATGCCGAGAAGCTTTTTGCAAAAGCGGCCCCTCGAGCTACCTACTGGGGCTCAGGAGTGGACATAGACCGTGGCCGAGTAGCGGCGCACGTGCCTTCGTATACCATGAAAAACATCATGGGTGCTTTGTATACGTCGGTGTTGTTGTGGTTCGTGCAGCTAGGGCCAGGGGAAGCTACCTTGAATTGTTTCAGCCTAGACCGGAAGAAGAAGCCGACGCGGGATGACCTGCAAAGGTGGCGTGACGTGATCCGGAAGCGGATGGAGAAGTCGGTGGAGCGGCACCAACAGGGGCTTCCGTGCCCGGCCAGCCAACGGCGGTTCAAGTGGCGGCGCGAAATTAAAACGCCCATGCCACGGCTTGGGAAAATACGAAAACAATAAATTGTCAATCTGGATGGCTCGAGGGACCATCCATATAGCGAAACAATGGGTGACCATCCGAAATTTGTGGAGTAGGGTAGTACGCGGCTGTATAGCCTAGACCCTTACCCCAAATGGAAGATGAGCACCCCCACCACACCCTAAATTAGTACTAATAAATAAAAATTGAATTGATTTAAACCTGAAATAGAAAAATTGCAGAACCTTACCGTTTTCTCCAGAAATTTCCTTTCTTTTTCACAATTTCCTTCGTTTTTTTTTGGGTTAATTAGTGCGAGGAGCATATCAGTTTAGTCAAGTACGGTTTATTTTGTTCTGTTTTGGGAATGTTCTTGTGATTTTTGTGTGATTATAATGTGTTTGTGTAGTACGTATGTGTGTGTGTGATGTTGTGTATGTATGTTGTTGTAGTATGTTATATTGTTTACTGGTAGTAATGTGATCAAGGAATGATACCATGAATGTGATTCTGGCGTAATTTGAGAATCTGATCGCTGAAGTTTGGACTGTACAGAATGTATATTCAGTTGATTCGTAGCTGTGAGCCTTTCTTTTGTTTGTTTTGCTTTGTCTTCGCTGTGTAAGCATAATCAGAGTCTATTTTTGCCTTATTTTGTGCTTAGATTCCATATTTTTGTTCTGCCGTCTGGTATTCTTTTGTGCTTTGAATTTTTTTTGTTTAGTTTTCCATTGAGTTCCTTGTGCTTGTAGCGCAAGTGGAACAACTTTTTGTACTAAAAACAGTGGAAATGTCACTAATAACGGAGAAAATTAACCCAGAAAGCCGAAACCAAAAAGAAAACTAACCAAATTTTGCATAGTATTGTATTTTCAATGTATGTTGGTTGTTTCGTACACTTGTCCAGTTCTTTTTGCTTTGTTTTCTGTGTTGAATTAACCAAATTTATTTTGCTTTAACCATTGCCATGAATAACTTTGCTCAAATTTTGAAACCTTGTATTATGAATGCTCAAGTATTATTCTTTTGTTTTGATTATATGCGGGTGTTAACCTTTAAAAATCTTTGACCGTGTAGTTTTCTACAGTAACCTCCCCTCCTTTTGTTTGTATTTTCCTCCTTTTGTTTTTTTTGGTTTCGACAACAATGACCAGGTGCGCATACACTATACAGTGTGCCGAAAAACGGTACGCATTGGATTATTATTGCAATACGGAAAAAGGGACCGTATATACATACTATTACCGTAATAGACCAAGTTTATATACCAAAAATGGGTCAGAGAAGGAGCAGAACGAGCGTCTATACGCATATCTTTTCCGGCCGTTTCTGTTCTGTGTGGTACGATTTTGGCCAAGGTCTCCCAGGTGTGGTGAAGTGGAAAGGATTCCACGTGTCCCTGAGTAAGGGAATGTACCCACCAATGGAGCTATCTAAGCACCACTGACCGGCCTAGAAGTGATGAAGGCCTTTTTCTAAAACTAGATTAAAAGTTAAAATTACGGTTAGATTTATACACGAGCACAACAACACGCTTACAGTCTACTTTAATGCACAAGTACAATTGGAAACAAAAGCACACAACCAAAACCAAATCCGAAATTAGAACAAACCCCCCTCCCTTTGTATTTTAAACTGTTTTGCATAGCATATACATTGTTTATTTAGTCGAATGGTTTTAGATTCGTAAAATTAAGGTTTCTCTGCGTTGATCCGACCCCTCTCCCGACCTTGAACTATGTAACTTTAATTTTGTTTATCGGAGAGAGAGGGAGGGTCAAGGTATAAACCTCGACCGAAATGGAAAAAGACCCACATCTTAAATTTCTTAAAACATACGTTTTAAAATCGTTCTTGGAACTGCCAAATTGTCTCGGGTATTTGTTACATTCGTCTTGTATTATGCCTTATTCGTATTTGTTACAATTACTAGTCATGTGTGTGTTTCTGCAGATATGTCCCCATATTTAGGGAACGGGTCTTCTTGAGTTTCCCCTGAATTTTGATTTCCTTCTTCAAAAACCTCTTAGAAATTCCCCCACTGTAAAAGTTCGGGCCGAACTTTATCGGAGAGAGAGGGATGTGAAGTATGTGTCACAAACGAGAATAGGCCTTTAAACTAGTTCTTTTATATTTCTATTCAAAACATCTACATGAACGGTCAACCTATTCACAAATGTGAGTAGACTTCGCTGTGCCTTTGGCTTAGTCAATAGTTGGTAGCCACGAAAAAGTTAACGACGGTTGGTTGGCTTGCCCCGTTGGGTTGTGTTTTTCTGTTTGTATTGCCCCCAAATTGCTTGTATGTGCCCCATGCTTCGTTTATTTTATCATTAAAGCAATTTCATTCGGATTTCCTGTGTTTCCTTGATGTTTTAGTGTTAGTCTGTAGTTTACGTAGTTTTGTGGGTTTGGGGTAGTTTTCGGGGTAGTGAGCGAGCTGAGGCCCTATCTTTCGGCCTAGGACGGAGACACTTTGGTTCGGACCTGGAATAACGAGAAAACTCCACAGAAGTATGGATGCGAAAAAAGTTTGCTGCCCCGTACCAGACTGTACATATAATTCTTACAAGAAAAACATTAACCGGCATATTCGAGCCATACACTCGACCTCAGCAGACAAGCTACTGTCAAGGGGAAATGGTACGAATTAAAAATTTACTTTCGAAGCTATGTAGTAAAAAATTTGCTACTTGCAAGTTTGCAAATATCGAATAGTCTTTGAGGACATATGCTAGCACGTATCGGCGTGTATATACTTGAAAAATGTAAAAATTTCATACCTTCTATAAAAACACTTGATATTATGTCTAATCATGTTGTAAAACCTGACAATAATTTCTAGTACATGAATATTTTAGCGCGTTGTCTCGAACCAGGGCCCGATTTATCGAAACATCAAATGTTCGTCGTTGAAAATGTTCGTCGTTGAAAAAGCAAATGTTCGTCGTTGAAAAACAAATGATCGTCGTTGAAAAACAAATATTCGTCGTTGAAAAACAAATGTTCGTCGTTGAAAGTTCGTCGTTGAAATTGTTCGTTGTTGAAAAATTTTTCAACGACGAGCCTTGGTTTTTTAAAACATTATTATGTTCTAAAAGACAAAAGCTCGTCGTTGAAAAAATTTTCAACGACGAACATTTCAACGGAGCTCAAGCAATCCGTTGAAATGTTCGACGTTGAAAATTTTTCAACGACGAACATTTGATTTTCAACGACGAACATTGGTTTTTCAACGACGAACATTTGTTTTTCAACGACGAACATTTGTCCTAGAATTACGTGTTATGTTCGTCGTTGAAAATGTTTCGATCAATCAAAAATTTTTAACGACGAACATTTTCAACGACGAACATTTTTAACGACGAACATTTTGTTTCGATAAATCGGGCCCAACAGTGGCGTACCCAGAAACAAATTTCGGGGGGGAATGAGTTTTCGATTTTTTGTAATAGGTTGAAATGCACTTTTTAGCAATTTTAACACTCATAAAACGCCTTACAAACGCAAAACTACTAAACCGCAAGGTTGCGGGGGTCTGGGGGCGGCAGCCCCCAGGAAAAAATTGGAAAAATTTTTGATTTTCAGGCCAAATTTAGTCAATTGGAGGCGTATCAGAAAATTTTTTCGGCCGGACCATAAAAACCAAAGGACACAAGGTCGCAGGGGTCTGTGGGCGGCAGCCCCCAGAAAAAAATGGCGATTTTCCCAATTTTTCGACCGAATTTGGTCAACTGGAGACGTATCAGAAATTTTTTTCCGACAGAATTTAATACCAAAGATGGCAGCGTCATATCAGTGTATTTGACAAGTAAATGTAGCATAATATACTCGTGTCGTGTAGACATGCATATGCAGCATAATGTACTTGTGTATACATGCATAGGCTTTGATGAGGAACAATAACAAGGTGAGTCAGCCATAGAGTGGCAGGGGTCTGGGGGCGGCAGCCCCCAGAAAAATATTTGGGAAATTTTTTGATTTTTAGGCCAAATCTAGTCAATTGGAGACGTATCAGAAAATTTTTCCGGCCGGACCATGAAAACCAAATGGGGGACCCTTGTGTAAAAAATCACTGGGAAAAAATTTCGGGGGGGAATTCCCCTTATTCTCCCCCCCCTGGGTACGCCCTTGGGGCCCAGGATGTGAGTTTGCCCACAGAAACATCGACAAGTTGCGTGATTATCTGTCTACCCAACATGGCGTTTTGGTGGAGATGGAAAAGTCATCCTTTAACTCAATTGACGGTATATAATCCTTGAACTTTTATGTCAATAGAAGAAGTGGCATGTAAAAGTACAAAACTGTAGAGCGTTTTAGTATACATTCACAATAATATACAGTACTGTGCAAAAAAGTTCCCTCTTCGTCTACTAATAAAGCAGTGTTAAAGGAAAAAATTCCGTCTAATTTGTGCAAAAATACGCTGCACATTACTTATTTTAGAATTTACAAAGTGGAAAGTCATGATTGAAACCAGGCATCAATGCTTCTTCAAACAAGTAATGTCATAGAAACGCCTCAAAAATGAGCCGAGAGTCGACCACATGGAGTTATACTGCCATAGCTATATGTTTGTTAAGTAATGATAACTCATTTACCTGTATACATACATGGTTTGCTGGGTCGGTAGTAGCAATGTGACCCTAATCTCTTGTTTAAGGAACTACGTACAAACTAGCAGCTAAGATTCGATCCTCCAACCTTCCGATTAGAAATCGAGCGCCGTAACCAGTCGGCCGCACCGGCCACTGCTATAAACTGTTAACTGTTATAAAGCTATAAAATTATTAAAACTTATAAACAAATAATTAATTAATAAATTAAATAAACGTTAATGTTTCAGGTCTGGTACATACAAGTCGAACGCCACTCAAAGAGCACCACCGTGCAAGGGATCGTGCAGAATTAACTCTTTATGCACGGGTGCAGAATTAACTCTTTATGCACGGCAAAAATGTCATTAGCCAAACAACCAAACGGTCGTATCGATGTGACATAGTTCAAGACACATTACGGTCACGGAGTAGATATTCAGCATACACGACTGTCAGATGCAGACATCAGTGTCATTCTAAGCTGCTTCAAGGAACACGGTGATCCGACCGTTGCTCAGGTCTACAAAAACTGAGGAGTATGGCTAAGGGTGGGTTTTCGTTCTTTAGTGCTTGCTTACCTTTGAAATCTAATATCTGAGTTAGCACGGTTTGCACGGAAACCTAATCGTCTGACTATCCTGATTTCGAATATCTTGTCAATTGTCTTAGCCTTGACTTTTGATTAATATTATTTATATTAATATTAATCAAGTATATATTAGTACATTTATACAGTTACCTAATCGTCTTCCACTAGGATATCTTTAATTTTTTCAGAGGCACTGGACAACATGGAACCCCCAAAACGGCTGGATTTTGTCCAACGGCATGACTGTCACAATTTGAAGCGGCGGTTTAACTTGGAAAAATGGGTCCGTCATCATGCTGATCTGACGAGTGTGCACTGTGCAGCTTCTTGTGGATCAGCTGACGGATTCCATTAAACTATTTAAGCATTTCAACAGCTGTGCGACAGTCGGTGAAGTGGACGACGTAGCGGACAAAGAATTCATTATGGTCTTTTAAACGTCCTACCAAGAGAAAAGACTACTGCAATTTCCCAGCGTGTTGCTTATAGACGACACGCACGGTGTCACTTCGCACGACTTACAGTTAACAACTCTCATGGTGTTAGATGATCTTTTGCAAGGCGAACCTGTTGCATTCATGATTTCATCCAAGCAAGACACTGCCGCTCATGAAAACTTTTTCCGACATGTGTTGCCCAAGATTGATGCAAACACAGTGAAATATTTTATGTCGGACGACAAAAGTGCATATTTTTCTGCCTTCTCAAATATATTTCCCAATAATGTCTGCCAAAAAAAGATTTGCATTTGGCACGTGCAGAGAAACTGGCTGAAAAACTTGAATTCGCTGTCATTTGCCGACCGCGAAACAAAAACTAAAGTTTATAAAGAGTTGTGTGTTTTGATGCAAACACCATCTCGGTACAATTTTGAGGTAAGGGAAACATAGTACAAGTGGCAGTTATTACGTAAATCACGAAGAAAAAATGTATATAAACGGATAAACATAGTACAAATGGCAGTTATTACGTAATTTACGAAGAAAAATGTATATAAACGGATAAACATAGTACAAGTGGCAGTTAGTACGTAATTTATAAAGAAAAAATTGTATAGAAACAGGCTGAAGTGATATTCATGCGCAAATTAATTAGGAAAAAGTGTAGATAAACGATAATTACTAATAATTCCTTTTCTATATAAAATGCATGCTATTCTCAGAGTATGGCGCTGGGAATGGCAAACGAATATTCAGAAACCCCCGAATTTGCCAGATTTTGGAAATATTTTCGAAAGGAGTACCTGAAGAGGCCTGATGAATGGGCGGCTGCCTTCAATTCCTTTGATTGCCCCATTCCTGATCGTGCAATTCATAATGTGCAATTTTTAAACTTACCATATTATATATATTATGACAAATTTTTGATACAAATGTTTGTACCAAAATAAAATTTTAATTCACTCAGTTTAGTAGTGAAAATTTGACATTTGAATCGGTAGATGTCGCGTGTAAGCGTGCACGAGCACGAGATTTTACCCCCCCCCCCCTCACCCCTAGGCGCTATTTGCGCTATTTGCGCTATTTTAGTTCCCAGCTCAAAAACGCCACCCCCCACTCCTAGGCGCTATTTGCGCTATATGCGCTACTATAGTTTCCAGCTCAAAAACGCCCCCCCCCCCACCCCCCCGCTATTTGCGCTATACACGCTACGACAGGTACCCTCCTCCCCCCCCCTGTGCTATCGGCTATTTTAATGAAAACTTTTGTACTTTTTAGTACGTATAAGATCTCTCAATTAAAATTAAGAAGTTTAACATTCTTTTAAACTTTTTGTTTGTGTTTTCATGGACGATAGTAAAAAATAGCGCATATAGCAAAACGATAGCGCATCAAAGTGCTATAAGCGCTATTTTTTCATAGGCTTAAAAAATAGCGCTTATAGCACCTGAGGGTGCTATTTGCGCTATTTAGGCGCTATTTTGTGCTATCGGCTATTTTAATGAAAACTTTTGTACTTTTTAGTACGTATAAGATCTCTCAATTAAAATTAAAAAGTTTAACATTCTTTTAAACTTTTTGTTTGTGTTTTCATGGACGATATTAAAAAATAGCGCATATAGCAAAACGATAGCGCATCAAAGTGCTATAAGCGCTATTTTTTTATAGGCTTAAAAAATAGCGCTTATAGCACCTGAGGGTGCTATTTGCGCTATTTAGGCGCTATTTTGTGCTATCGGCTATTTGATTAAAAACTTTTGTACTTTTTAGTACGTATAAGATGTCTCAATTAAAATTAAGAAGTTTAAAATTCTTTCAAACTTTTAGTTTGTGTTTTGATAGAGGATATTAAAAAATAGTGCATATAGCAAAACGATAGCGCATCAAAGTGCCATAAGCGCTATTTTTTTCATAGGCTTAAAAAATAGCGCTTATAGCCCCTGAGGGTGCTATTTGCGCTAATTAGGCGTTATTTTGTGCTATTGGCTAATTTATTGAGTAAGCGCCCACCCCTCCCTCCCCCCTTGGGTTTGTAGGGCTTTCCATTCCTCGCTCCTATTAGTCAAATTGTAGGCAATTACCCAACATGACGTTCCATTCTTCGTCCTATTGGTTACGCAAAATGAACCCCTAGAATGGTAGAAAGATTCAGTAGGCGCCCACCCCCCCGCCCCACCACCCCCGGGGTTGGGTTTGAAGGGCTTTCCATCCCTCGCTTCTATTAGTCAAAATTGTAGGCAATTACCCAACATAACTTTCCATTGTTCGCTCCTATTGGTTACGCAAAATAAAACCCTAGAAGGGTAAAAAGATTCATAAATAAATAAAAAGATTCGTAAATAAAGTATTCTCAAGCATATTAATATTCTACTAAAAACAGATCATTAAAGGAAATAACCAAAAAATATATACCTTACTTGTTAAGCAGGAAAAGAACGAAAAATAGTTTAAAGCAATAATGAGATTAATAATCATAATAAGATAATAATAAATCAATTAAGCAGCGTCCAAGCGCCTAAATAGCGCAAATAGCACCATCTGGTGCAATAAGTGCTATTTTTTTAAGCCTAAAAAAAAATAGCGCTTATAGTACTTTGATGCGCTATCGTTTTGCTATATGCGCTATTTTTTTATATCGTCGACTAGAACACTAACAAAATTTTAAAAATAATTTTAAAATTATTCTAATTTATTGAAAGACCGTATACTCACTAACAAGGACAAAAATTTTCAATAAATTAGCCAATAGCACAAAATAGCGCCTAAATAGCGCAAATAGCACCCTCAGATGCTATAAGCGCTATTTTTTAAGCCTACGAAAAAAATAGCGCTTATAGCACTTTGATGCGCTATCGTTGTGCTATATGCGCTATTTTTTTATATCGTCGACTAGAACACAAACAAAAGTCTAAAAATAATTTAAAATTATTCAAATTTATTGAGGGACCGTATACTTACTAAAAAATACAAAAGTTTTCAATAAATTAGCCAATAGCACAAAATAGCGCCTAAATAGCGCAAATAGCACCCTCAGGTGCTATAAGCGCTATTTTTTAAGCCTATGAAAAAATAGCGCTTATAGCACTTTGATGCGCTATCGTTGTGCTATATGCGCTATTTATGCACTATTTTTTTATATCGACGTCCAGAACACGAACAAAAGTTTTAAAATACTTTTAAAATTATTTAAATTTTGTTTATTGAGGGATCGTATACGTGCTAAAAAGTACAAAACTTTTCAATAAGTTAGCCAATAGCACAAAATAGCGCCTAAATAGCGCAAATAGCACCCTCAGGTGCTATGAGCGCTATCCAAGATCAGCATCACTATTTAAAGGGAAATTAACACAAACACCAATAGGCCAGCGTAGCTCAGTCGGTAGAGCGTTAAGCTAGCAATCTAGCAATGGGTGGTTCAAATCCCCCCTGGCCATTTTTCTGTAGAAGTTTTATCCATATCCAAAAAAATAGCATACCGTCGATTGCGCTTATAGCGCAAATAGCGCATATAGCACTCCCAAAAAGCGCTATAGCGCAAATAGCGCATATAGCACCTTCGATAGCGCATATAGCACAAATAGCGCATATAGCACCCCCAAAAAGCGCTATAGCGCAAACAGCGCATATAGCACCTTCGATAGCGCATATAGCGCAAATAGCGCATATAGCACCCCCAAAAAGCGCTATAGCGCAAACAGCGCATATAGCACCTTCGATAGCGCATATAGCAAATTCCATAGCGCTTATAGCGCATATAGCGCATATAGCGCATAAAAAAAGCGCTATAGCACAAAAACTGCTATTTCGATTTCGCTTACACGCGTTCGTTACCTTTGAATCAGTTAACTCGCACTGAATATCGCTGTGTCAACTTGAAAACTGCAGTAAAACTTCAAGTTAATGCAGCAATCGCAGCCGAGAAAAATTATGGATCGCCAGATAGCAGTAGTAGTAGATCGCTAGTAAATAGTAGCAGTAGCAGCATTGTAATGAAAATGACTAAGTATATACAGAGCCAGATTAAATCTGAAAATAGTATACAATATACGCATACGATTAATATTTAATGTATAGAGGTGCGGTGAAGAACCCTGAACAGCTGTACTAATATATACTAATACTACTAAAAGTGAACTTTGCTTTTGTTTTGTTTCGTTGTCGAGTTTTCTATTAGGCGAAAATTGGCACAGTTTTAGGAAACATTTTATAAAGAAAGGGCGCCGACAAAAATGTGAGGCTCCAAATGGGGGGCACCCCCCCTAAAATTATGCCAGAAAAGCGTGTAAAAAAGCTAATGAATCGCTCTTTGTTGGGCAGGTTCAGCACAAACAAGATACAATCACTAGACGGAAACTCGGCATAGTATATAGTAAAGTCTGACCAAAAATTGCTAAACCCTAAAATAAAAAATACGTGTGGTAATTTTTACGACTACTCCTTGTACTCTTGGTGCCTGAAATTTGTTCTTTTCGTAAAGAAATCCCGTGTTTCATTTTGTCTCAGGATCCAGCCATTTTTGGCCAGACTTTAGCCCATGCGCAAAGTCTTATGATTTGGATTTTTGATATGTGGCTTTAAAACCGAAACCGAGGGCAAAATCTGAAAAAATGGCCGTTTCTGGGTGCTGGCCGCTGGGTCCGCTAAATACGCTAAATATCATCAAAAATTTCAGATTAAGGGATACTTTTTGCACACAGCCAACTGTGGTGCTTTTTATAAGCTCCTGATCAAAACTGACGAATAGCTTTAGTGCCAGTTTTTACATCAGCCATGCGACTTCACTGAAGCTATGATGTGTGAAAATTTGAAGTAAATCGAAGACCCTAAAAATTTCAGTTATACAGGCTATATACCCCTTTAAAGCTACATCCTGTTAAATCTGAAAAATAAGTGAAGCTCTGCCAGACACAAAACACTGTCACGCATCCAAACCTCTGAAAATTTGTAAAATTTGCTAGTGCTCCAAAACACATTTTCACTGTAAAAAAAAGTAAAAAATTGAAAAATTTTTGTTCGTCACTTTCCGGCCACCGTTCGTCACTTTTCGCGAACGACGAAGCTCGTCGTACGCCGACAAACAGGGAACTTTTTTGCACAGTACTGTACTGTATACAGTACAGTACAGTACTGTGCAGTTTTGTCCGAACTTTAACCTTCGATTTCTCAGCCGACAGACGTGCTAGAAACTCTGCAGTACCTGGAAACGCTTTGTCTTGGTGTGTAGATTTCAAAAATAGCAAAAAATCGCGAAAATTTACTATTAAGGAAGTTACAGTTGTTTTAGTACAGCCGGTTTGGTGCTTGTTAATAGAAAAGTTTAATTCTCCGGCCAAGGCTGAGCGCAAGGCAAATTTAGTTTAAAGTTGAAATTTGCTGCCTATGTACATATATTACATTTACATATACTTTTAAAAATTGACTTATATACTCTAATTGTCATCTCCAAACTTTCCTAATTCAAGTGCGAATAAATGTCTGTACATAAATACTGCATCGTTTTTGTTTCCTTATTCCATGTCAAAATTTTGCATATATTTCTGTGTAGCACTAAATCATCCGATAAAAGTTAACCACAGTGAAGAAATTTTACAAATCGTGTGATGACTAGAAATACATACAGATACATATGAGCACACGCACAACGTTTTTGTACGTTTATTTCGCTGGCTTTTCCTTCAAAAATTTTAGAACTGAAGCTTCACGCTTTATTTTACGTAAGGTCAAAGAATTAACTCATAAACTAAATATTTATTGGGCAAATTTATGCAATAGAAACAGCTAGTAATCTACTAAAGTATTTTAAATTTGTTTACGCCTTCAAAGCTATTTAAAAGCCAGCAGACTAAGACCATTTACGTTCTGAAGCAGTGAAGCGTCATTTTGACATAAAAAAGCAAGCAATAACACAATCTCAAAGCCAAGCCACACACATTGCAAAAACTGATTAAGAGTGGAAAATACATCAGCTGTCATGTGATTGTCAGGCTGAAACTGATTGGTGAGGCGTCTTTTCTCAGAAACCTACGTCACCGGGTGAATCGGCCTTTAGGCTTAGGCCGTGTTTACATATGACCTTCCACCCTAATCGCATACAGAGCGACACAACCGTTTGCGAAGCGAAAAACAAGACAACTGAATAGCGGAGATGGATACTGGTTCTACGTACATACAGTCAAACTAATTTGCATACAGTGTTGACAAAAGTTTCGCTGCGAACAAGACTAGACAGTTAGTAGAGAGCGTTTAGGGTATAGACGAATACATTGAGCTTTTTTCAGCTGCTCGAGCAGCTGAAAAAAAGGCTGCAGCTTTTTTTGCCGTTTCCGGCTTTTTTTCAGCTGCTCGAGCAGCTGAAAAAATGCTGGAGCAGCTGAAAAAATGCCGAAACTGCAGCGTTGTCCTGGCAACGGCGCAGCTATAGTAGTCTATAGTGACTGCCATACTTATCAGCTTTTTTCCAGCTGCTTCAGCTTTTTTTCAGCTGCTCGAGCAGCTGAAAAAAAGCCGGAAACGGCAAAAAAAGCTGCAGCTTTTTTTCAGCTGCTCGAGCAGCTGAAAAAAAGCTCAATGTAAACATAAAGTAAACAATCTAAACGGCCTTAGAGTACGGTCTGTATATTGTAGTCTGGTATGTATTAGTTATTACTATAAGTTACATAATATTGGTAGGTTAAGGCCTTTATGAAAACCCACCTTTTCATAGACACCCTGCGGCTTGCGTTTTGCGTCAAAATCGCAGCGGCAAAATTGCAGTAAAATCGCAGCGTGTGAATCGGCCTTAGGCCGTGTTTACATTGAGCTTTTTTTCAGCTGCTCGAGCAGCTGAAAAAAAGCTGCAGCTTTTTTTCGCCATTTCCGGCTTTTTTTCAGCTTCAAAAAAGCGGAAGCAGTTGAAAAAAAGCTGGAACTGCAGCGTTGTCATGACAACGGAGCAGCTAGTCTATAGTGACCGCCATACTTATCCGCATTTTTTCAGCTGCTCCAGCTTTTTTCCAGCTGCTCCAGCTTTTTCCAGCTGCTCGAGCAGCTGAAAAAAAGCTCAATGTAAACACGGCCTTAAGCCTAAGCCCTAAGCCTAAAGGCCGATTCACACGCTGCGATTTTACTGCGATTTTGCCGCAGCGTTTTCGCCGCTGCGGCAAAACGCACTGTCTGAACAGACGCAGCATTTTCAGTGCGGAATGCATGCGTCTTGATATTTCCGCAGCGTTATAAACGCCAGTCTGCGATTCGGCTTGCGATTTCAGTGCGTTTTAATGCTGCGGACGTGTGGGTTTCAACAATATTCGCTAAACTGTGTGTCATATTTTTAAAAACAGTAAAGCAAAAGATGAAGACGAACCCAGCACGTAACACAGACTTGTCGAAGTCAGGGAATAGTTTGCGAGACGCAACGTTTGTTCAGACGCTGCGTTTTGTGTGCGACACCCTGCGGCTTGCGTTTTGCGTCAAAATCGCAGCGACAAAAAAGCACCGTGTGAATCGGCCTTAAGTCCAAGCCTAGATTAAGGCCAAGTTTGAATTTGGTCAAAAATTTGACGTTTCTGGTGAATTTGGCCAATTTTTCGGCAGGAACCCGGTCAAAGAGCCTTTGCTTTGATTTTAAAAAAATGTACACAATGCACCATTTAGACACGATTAGAACGGAAAAAACGGCGCAACTGAGGCGGGGGGGGAGAAATTCAAACTGACATTTTTTCACTGTGAAAACACGTTTTTATAGGTTTCCGCATGCGCTGAGTTCATTTTTAGCACTTTCCAAGCGAAAAAACGTTGATTTATACCTATTCGAAAAAATTCAATTATTGTCCAAATTCATCGTTTTTCGACATATTAGGGCTAATCGTCGAAAATTATGACCAATACAGTCGTAATATCAGCCTAAAGTTTGATTGTCATAAAATAACACATAATAATATATTTAATACAGCTCTCTTAGCAACATATTTAGCTCATTTATACTAAAAATAGTAATTTTGCCAACTGAAACGAGGCGCAATATACATATTAGTTAAATTGAGCTTGTATATCAAATTTTTTAGATTCTTTTCGCGTATACAATAAATTAATTACATTTTCATATAAAATTAAGCATTATTAGGCATAAGTAACGATTTTAAGTGAAAGCGAATACCATAAATACGATTTACAAACGTCACTGATGCTCAGCATCAAGCTGGGACTGACAGTTTCGGTTTAAAAGTGCAGCTTTATTTACTATTCCACAGTAGCAAGTGTCCTTTGATTTGATGCAAACAACTAAGACTAAGCCTTTTCTGACCCACCTATTAAGCCTGAGCCTAAGCACTAAGCCTCAGCCTAAGCACTAAGCCTAAGCCTAACCTAAGCACTAAGCCTAAGCACTAAGCCTAAGCACTAAGCCTAAGCACTAAGCCTAAGTACTAAGCCTAAGCCTGAGGCCTAATTTTATGGGAAAACCTGCTAATAAGCATCAAAAATAAATTTGCTACACCAAAGTACACAAATCAACTCCATATTTAAAAAAATTCCCAGCTATGGCCCGAAATTTGCACTGTACCTTACCTGTGCTGTAACGCTTCAATCAGCCTGGCTCGGGTAGCTTCAGAAAAAGTTTGGTAACTTTTCAAAGCCTGAACCGATTTACAAAATTTCTTCAACATTTAGTAGCTTAGAAATTGCTCTTTCAATGATAGCGGCACTTAATTTGATTCAGTTTTTTTTGATTAAAATCAATTTTGCGCAAAAAATTTCATGTAAAGCTTAATTTTTTGACAAAGTTTGATTTCCAGCTAAAGCTTACATCCTACAAACTTTTAACCTAGCCTATTTGAAAGAGCGTTCAATTTTGACCCCCTCTAGGTTTTAAAAATGCCGTTTTTCCGACTTATTCGACCCCTAAGGGTTTTAACACCAATAATTTTACTTCAAATTTTTATTAAAAGGGGCGACAGCTATTTTGGGGGCTGGAGATCTAGATCAGATTGGGGGCATGGCTGACGATGGGGGTTTCATATTTTGGGTTAAATGCAGTTGGGGGGGAATACTGGACCTATGTTTTTGAGTAGAACACCTTGGGGGAAGCATTTTTGCTTCAAGAACCCCTATTTCATTTTTTGGATTTTCTGAGATATGACCCCCCCGAAATCTGAACCCTCAGTGAGGGACGTTTTAAAAATTTTTTTCGAAGCCCTTGTTTTTTTCTGTTCTAATCGTGTTTAAATGGTGTCAGATTATTGTTTACAAATTTTTAGAATCAAAACAAAGGCTCTTTGACCGGGTTCCTGCCGAAAAATTGGCCGAATTCGCCAGAAACGTCTAATTTTTGACCAAATTCAAACTTGGTCTTAATTTAGGCTTGGGCTTAGGCTTAGGCTTAGGGCTTAGGCTTAGTATGGGGCTTAGGCTCAGGCTTAGGCAATACAGTGCGAGCTTTGTTTAAAATGGGCTCATGCCGGGTGCCTCGGCTGGAGTGATTCTGCCTACCAATTTGCGTCTACAGTACATTGCAAAAACGTTCGTCTTTTTGGATCAAGCTTCGTCTTTTAAGACAAAACTTGGTCCTTTTGGACAAACCTTCGTCTTTTTTTGGTAACGAAGCTTTGTCTTTTTGGACAAACGTTCGTCTTTTTGGACCAAGCTTCGTCTTTTAGGACAAACCTTGGTCCTTTTGGACGAAGCTTCGTCTTTTTCTGGTAACGAATGTTCGTTACCAGTAACGAATTGGAAACTTTTTTTTGCAATGTACTGTAACTACGCCGGTTTCCATTGGGTTTGCTCTACCTGCGATTTTCCCGAACTTTTGTCTAACAATGCAGCCATCCCCTCCAATCGTCATTTTCAAGGAAACCAAGTGGGGGTCTTAGCCCAAGCCCAGATTACCGAAATAGTCACCAGAGTTCTAGATACCCTGATGCCTCGAATCACAGAACTAGTGAAAACAATATCTCAAGAAGCAGCTGAAGCCGAAGGAAAAAAGCTCAACCTGGTCCTGCTCGGACTTCCCGAAAACAACACCGACACTGACAGTGGGACGGTTGAAAAAATTGCTGATGCAATCCCAAATGTAAGTCCCTCTGACATTGTGGAGACGTTTAGGGACGGCATTTCTGCGGCTCGGAGGGTGGGCTACCCGCCGATTCTTAAAATACGCTTTCGAAATGCCAGTAGCCGACGGCCATTTCTTAGCGGGTTTAAGGATGTGCGGGTCAGCCTCGGCCTTCCTGATAGCGGGTCAGGCCGGACCTTACTTTTGCACAACGTGAGAGGGATCGTCAATTGCGTTTGGAACTCAAACGATTGAAAGATTTAGAACGTAATGAAATGTAAATGTATGAAAGTATGAAATGTATGAAGTGTATGAAATGTAGAATGTAAAGCTCTTCAACGGTCAAATTGTTTCCAATACGACAAACTAGCTTCAGTCCCTAACCCCCACCTTTCTACTACTACTACTACTAATAATAATGATATAAGTATATTTTATTTCAATGCTCAATGTTTAACAAACAAATTCAATGATCTAAAATATGAGCTAGATGTCAGTATTCCAAACAAACCGTCTATTATATGTATTGTCGAAACGTGGCTAAATGACTTGTATAGTAATGCTCTTTTTCCCTATTCTGATTATTATACAGTTTTTCGATGTGATAGAAAAAACGTAGCCATGGCGGTATAGCGTGTATGGTGTGCCGAGACATAGAAATTAGTAAGTCTGAAAATTTTGCCTTTGACTTAATCGACTGTATGTTTATCCATATCATCTTTAATAGCAAATGCCTACTTTTATGCACAGTGTACCGTTCGCCCAATAGTCCGTTATCTGCAAACGAAGAATTTGTGATACTTTTGGAACAACAATGTGCAAGGTTTAATGGTGATATCGTAGTTATTGGTGATTTCAATTTGCCTGATGCAGATTGGGACGCTGGTGTAAGTAAAACCACATGTAGTGATATCTATTTGAATCTCTTCAACGAACTCGGTCTACATCAGGTTAACTATTACACTACTAGAGGTAATAATGTTCTAGATATTGTGCTCAGTAATGATATTCAGTTGATTAATGATTTAAAAATCAATCCACCAGTATCAACAAGTGATCATGAAGCACTTTTTTTTCACCTTAAAATTCAATATACCCAAACTAAAATGTCAAAAAGTAACAAAACTAGATTTTATGAATGCTGACTATGAAAAAATCAACGATTTTCTCTTAACAATCGATTGGGATTCTCTTTTTTATAATCAAAATGTGTGTGATATGTGGGAAATACTGTTACATTTCTGTGACTATTGTATATTTCAGTTTGTTCCCAGAAAACCGGTGCGTAAATGTAATATATGGTCTGCGAAGACACGAAAAGTCTGGTCTCAGAAAAAAATAGCTCACAGGAAAAACCGTAAAATTAAATCCGAAATTAACAAACAGCGACTTGTTTCAGCTTCAAAAATCGCACAGAAGTGCCAACAGGATGATATCGGTAGAGCTGAACAAAGAGTCTTGAATTCTGGAAATATTCGTACGTTGTATAAATTTATCAACTCTAAAATGACCTTCCAAGATAAAATCCCTATTTTGAGAAGTCTAGATGGCGCGCACCGCGCCACTACCGCATCTAGTAAAGCTGAAATACTGAGTGAGCAATTTCAGTCTGTTTTTACAACTGACAACTGGCTACACCCTAATTTTCCTCAAAAAGTAAATAAATTTTTGACAAACGTAGATGCTAGCGAACTAGTAGTTCTTCGAAAACTTAAAGCCCTACCTAACAAATTCTCCAAGGGTCCAGATAATCTCTCTCCTTTTTTTCTAAAAAAAACTGTGTTTAGTATAGCTTATCCCTTGAGTCTAATTTTTCAAAATTCTCTTTCTACTGGTAACCTCCCTGCTGACTGAAAAAAAGCGCACGTTATCCCAATTTTTAAACGAAAATGGTTAAATAGCCTTCCCTCAAACTATCGTCCAATCAGCCTCACTTCTGTTCCATGTAAAGTTCTTGAATCTATTATAAACGATGCGATAAAAAATTTTCTAGTGGAAAACAGGCTTATCAGCCCACAACAACACGGTTTTTTGTCGAGAAAATCTACTCTCACCAACCTTTTTGAAACTCTATATGATTGGTTCACTGCCCTCAATTCCAAAAAGGTAATTCATTGCGCCTATCTTGACTTTGCCAAAGCCTTCGATACTGTTTCGCACAATAAATTACTGATTAAGCTTAAGGCCTACGGAATTTCTGGAGAAATAGAAAACTGGATCAATTCGTTTCTATGCAATCGCAAACAAAAAGTTCTTGTTGATGGGTTTTTTCCCAAGAAATTCTAGTTACTAGTGGCGTACCACAAGGGACTGTACTTGGTCCGACGTTATTTTTGATATATATAAATGATTTACCTGATGTAGTGACGAATTGTAAAATCAAATTATTCGCAGATGACGCTAAAATTTACGTGGCTACAGACGCTAACACATATTCAGAAGACCTTGCCTCTAGTTTGCGGGCAGTGTACAGATGGTCTACCGACTGGCAGCTGAGCCTAGCTGTTAATAAGTGTCAGATGTTTAGTTTCGGTGAAGCATCCGTACCTACCACAAACTATACTGTTGGTGACAAGCAGTTACCTTGGTCCCCATTTGTGACAGATCTTGGCATAATATTATCGTCAGACAAAAAACCGTCTCGCTATTGTAGTAACATCGCAAAAAAAGCTTTATTCCTAAGTTCTCATATTTTTCAATCCTTTCAATCAAGAGACAGAAATTTCTTAATGCGCTTATTTGCAACGTATGTCAGACCCGTTGTTGAGTACTCTACTTGTATCTGGTCTCCATGTTTGTTGAAAGATATTGATAGAGTTGAGCGTGTCCAAAGAGTGTTCACAAAACGATTACCAGGCTTTCGTGATCTATCGTACACTGAGCGACTAACTTTGCTTAACACTGTCAGCCTAGAAGAACGTCGTCTAACATATGATCTTGTATTTTTGTTTAAGATATTCAAAGGATTTAACGACATACAGCCTTTCCAAATCATTTTTCCTTTATGTTCGATCGTGGAACACGAGGTAATAGTTTCAAAATCCAACCCAAACTTTGTAGAACTATGGCTATCAAATGTTTTTATTCAAACAGGATTGTTACTGTTTGGAATGACTTACCAAACAATGTTATTATGGCTAAAAATTGTTTAGACTTTAAACGTCGACTTGAGCATTATTTTGATTTAAAACCATACCTTCGGGGGCGTTGGGTTAGCTGACTGGCTAGTCGTCCCCGCTCCCACTCCAGGATTAATAGAGTCGCTTGTTTGAATTATATTAGTTTTTCTTTAGTTTTTCATTTTTTTTGTAGCTATTATATTGCTATATTCTTTTTGTGGTATTAACCTGTTTATCTGCATATTTACTGTTGTTTAAGATTTGTTTAATGCTTTGTTCTGTTTAATTTGCTCGTTCAATGTTTAATCTGAATGAAAATTTTGTTTATTTTTTCGTCTATATATGGCGTATTTACTGGAGTAAATAGCTTCTTCTTCTT
>JASANF010017114.1:0-54816 GCA_030248245.1 Trissonchulus sp. WLG1_4
GTAACCCAATTTCATTCCATTTTTATTTTCACGTAACCCTTAGCGTGATAACCAAATTGCTTGCAGGCGCCTGAAACATCGGGGGGCCGCCTGTGTTTATAGACTGCTGCCTGTATAAAAGCCAGTATCAGCTACTAGCTGGGGGCCTTTTTTTCGAACACGCCTGCTTTACAGCTCAACTTTTACCCAGCTAAAGATAATTCAGCTCAGTTCGCTTTATGCAGATGAAGTTATAATGTAACCTACCAGTATTACATCACATTGGAGGTCCCACCGTTTCTTTTTAGTCTACACGCGGCGGTGTGTCTACGGGGTAACGCGAAGTAGGTAATCAGTTGGTGACACGCGGCGGGGCTTCAACTTGGCGCGAAATTTAGTTAGTAATTGGTACGCTTATTGCCCTTGCTCCGACTTCAGCGCGATTTACAAAATTTTCAGTATTTTTCTGCGGCCTTGCTTGACTTGGCGCAGTAAGTTTACGTCGCCCGATGATCAACGGTCGATGGTTAGCATCTACACGCGGCCTTGCTCGGAGCGGACTTGGCGCGACTCATCCCATGTTTAAGTCTTCCCCCTGCCGGCTTCAACTTGGAGCGCGAGTTACATCTATTTTGCACAATTACTGCTCATTCGCTACGATTTATATCTTGCAATCGACTTTAACGCAATTTTAGTTCGTTCAAGCCGACACGCACGCGTTTTTCCCACATTACGGTTACGTATTGTTACGTTATTACTACGCTGCTTCCTGTTTCAGGTTCACGCGGGTAAAATACATCAAATCCCGTTCTAATAATTCCTGTTACGTTACGTATTGCTCACGTTTATGAGTGGCGTATGATTCCGATCGCAGTCGAAGAGTCGAAACACGCAATCTGGCTGGCGTAGACTGCGAATAACATCGTTTGTCGAAGATTATTGAACAACAAACTGAAACTCTGACCCAAACTATTTCTGAAAGAGACATTTTATAAACCGACATTGTCGAAGCGATCGAAAGCCAAACACAAACTGTTGGCGCACTTAACGATATGTCCTATTCAAGCGCCAAAGTTATTGAAAATTCCCGAGTTTGACGGCGCCAAAAACACTGATTTCGAACTATGGCTTAGCGAATTCGAAAGGAAGCTCGCCGCCAACGGCAACTGGGAGACCGGGAATAAGGGCCAAGCCTTGGCCGGTTTTTTGACTGGCCACGCTAAATTTGTCCTGTCGACCCTCCCACCGGAGACCCAAATAGACTACGAACAATTAAAGACGGGTCTTCGACGTGCCTTGATGACCCAAGAGCAACAACATCTCATGCGGTAAACAATACGATGCACGCAAACAACAGCCAAGCGAGTCCGTGGGCGAGTACGCTGCAGCGCTAAACGACTTAGCTGAAACAGCGCTGAGCTACATGTCTGTCCCAACGGAGCGAAACGCCAACCTGCGGGATAAATTTGTCGCAGGGCTTATGCCCGAACTCCACAAACCAGTCAGAAGCATACAGGTGGGCCCGGCTACATTTGCGAGAGGCCATCATTGCGGCGAAGAAATCGAAACTGCCAAAAGCGGCGGCTGGGGCCACTTCCACGACTCCTGAAGGCCGGTCGATTAACGAACAATTGCAAACGATCACACGCCTTATGGAGCGATGATGCAAAAAAATAAGAGCGACAAGACCCCCGCTTCAGCGTCGGTGGCTGCAGTCGCAGTGAACCAAACCAATCACCGTTTCTGCCGCCTACCTGCCCCCCACAGGCTGACGCAGGGTGGTCAACTCAGTACCAAGCACGAATGGCACCGGGGTCAGTCTATTGTACCCGGCATTCACAGAGCACTGAGCTCTCTCCTGAAAACCAACAGTACCCTATCGGTTACCGCCCCCCCCGGTTTTCCACTGGTGGGAATGTTCAGTGTCAACTTTGCAGTAAACCGGGACACACTGCACGAAGCTGTCGCTCCTGGCAGTTCTGCGAACATCACCAAATTTTTGGCCATTCCACGCAAAATTGCCGCGGCCGATCAGCGCCACCG
Organism: Trissonchulus sp. WLG1_4; assembly: GCA_030248245.1. NCBI lineage: Eukaryota > Metazoa > Nematoda > Enoplea > Enoplida > Ironidae > Trissonchulus > Trissonchulus sp. WLG1_4. The sequence continues at coordinate 2,023 of JASANF010017114.1, forward strand.
CGCGGTCGCGATTCTCGTGGCCGTGGCGCCTGGCGCGGCAGAGGAGCTGACTTTCAGCGCTCACCTCAAGCACCACAAGGAGGGCGAAACAGTCGGCAAGCATATCGGCAGGCTCTAGCAATCACACAGTCCGATCTAGACAATGACGCTGAAAACCCAGAGTCAGAACAGGCATGGGAACCTTTTATTGGAACAGTATTAACCACTGGTTGTGATGAAGATCCACCAGCTTGGGTCGTAATGTCGGCAAGTGAAGCAGAAGGTGCCGGCAGTGACAACAAGCTAACGGATTCGCTGACAAACACCGACGAACTGCAGAATAGTACTACTCAGCAGAATATTGAAACTGAAGTGGCAACCACCGTGGCTACTACGACTCCAAAGTGCGCCCAAACAGATAGGACCGAGTGTGATTTCTCATTCACGTCGATTGAAACTAAAGGAATTGTTACTGCTACAATCACGACCAAGAACACAGAAACTGTTCAGGAAGCGATCCAAAAGCCTACGAAGCACAGCCAAATTGCAGCAATGCAATATAAAACACCAGTTGTCTTGCTGCCTAAACTTTCTGAAGAACAACTGGCTCAGAATTTGAAGAAATGGCGAAAATTATCCAAGCCAAAAAGCGAAGATAAACTGAAACGAGTGCAGAAAATAGTGTTGAAGAAACAGGCTGCGGGACACTACCGCCTGGTAGTGCCACTTGCACAGTCTGCAAACAATTCAGTAGCAACCAGAGCAGCGGTGCAGGAAAATTTTCCATGGAAACTAATTCCGATCACTAATTTAAAAAAACCAACGTCAAGTACGCATAAGCACCGGCTGGTCCAGGGTAAGAACAAAGTGATCCGGTGGCTTCAACAGCATCCAATGCCAGAGTCAGGTGCAAACTCTGCCGCTGAATCAGCTGTACCAACTACGTCGAAGCGAATGACTACCATGAAGATTCCAAAGCTGAAGAAGAAGGTTTCGGACATCAGCTATCAAAGTCCATTGGCCAAACTTGAAGAGCAGCATCCAAGTAAGGAGCATTACCTTCCGGCGTATGGGCCTGCGAAAAAACAGCGACTAGAGCAACTTGTCACTAGTAGTGCTAGCGAACTGCAAGTGGAGCAACCTGTAGCGGCAGAACATATGCGACGTGAACCTGAAGAACATCCAGATGTCATTGTCATTGACAACCAAGAGTTGGAAACACTGGAACAAGACGGGTACCACCCCATAGAAAAGAAAACTTTAAAACAAGACTCACCGAACGAAGCTGTAGCAACTCAAGAGGTTGAAGCAGGCCAGCTTGAAAATTGGCAGCCCGACCAAAAGGGTAACAAACCAAAGCGCAAACACCGCAAACGCGGACGACGAGGACTACGACTAACTACCATGGCCTCTCAAGAGGAACACTTTGTAAAATGCGGTGCAAATGGACACGGACCGATTGCAGATTTAGCAGCTGAAGCGACAGCAGGTCCTTCCTATCGATGGAGCAAACCTGCTTTACTACCGTTCATTGTGTTAGCACTGATCTGCCCAGCGGCTACGCTTGCAAGTATTCCAGTTTCCAATCCGCTTATCTGCCCAACTGCATCAACCCAGCGCCAAATCTGGAAGTTTGCGGATCTACCGAAATGTCAGCAGGAGAGTCCACGAACCTCGAAGCTATATCCTGAGGTTGAGTTAGAACTATACAAACAGAATATAGTACAGTACTCTACAAACGCCTGGCTATGTCAGAAAGTGACAAAAAGTGTGAAGACCCTGACATATTTTTTCGGTGACGAACGGATGAAGAAGGAAGACGTGAGGCATGAAACGGTCACAGAAGCCGAATGCGAAAATATGCAGAAATGGAAGAAGTGCGATGCAGGAGTACTAACGCCACAAGGAGATATATGGGCAACAACGAACACACTTGACTGGTATTACCCACGCGGATTTACTTCCTGTTGTCAATGGTATACGTTCGAGAAGACAAATTGTTACTTGTACAGCGGCAGCGTGTACAAACGACATGGTCAACAAACCATGGAGTCTTCTGTTGGGGATGTAAGCCATTGCGAATACCAAACAGGACGATGTTCGCTGAAGAATGGGCAGTTCTTAGCGTGGACAGTCAATAAGACAGAGTCCTGCCGGTATGTACCCTGGCAGAAACAGATAGGAAAAATGCACGGCAGTGACTGGTTATCTGAAGACCAAAACCTCGCCTTGACCATCAAGAACCAAGACTTGATAACCTGTACCGGACAACGGCTTCAAACAACAGCTCAAGGCATTCCGGTCAAAATAATATCCAAAGGAAGACCGTTGATTACTGACCTACAAAATAGAAAAACCAACAGAATCGGACGATCTCGGCATCGGCAAGCAAGAGAAGCCGAAGATACTGGGTTCGTTACTTCGTCGCTTCTTGCCAGCAGCCTTCAAGCGTTGCAAGTTAACCTAAGGGAAACGATTCGGTTTGCATTTTCCCACGCGTTTGCAACCACATGTGTAAGCATGACGTCAGTTATGAATACCATGAAAGCACTGATTACGGCAAATCCCACATTGGCCATCAGATCACTGCTGAACAAGTCAAACATACTGGCACGAGCCGGCGGCAACGTTTTCGAAGTTTGGCCGTGTATTGAACTGAAGGACCATGAATTTATTTTTCTCAAGGCAAACACAACATGCCACCGAAGAATACCAATTCAGTATTTTGTTGCCGGACAAAATCACACGGGTTTCTTAAATCCGGTTACAAACGTAATCCACGCTCACAAGGGAGCCCGCTTAACATGTGATGAACAGCAGCAAGTACCAGTCACCCTGAGGCGCGGCACGCTTTTGTATGACACTACTACAGGGAATCTTCACCCGATACAAAATGTATACAAGCTTCAACTGTGGCAGTTCCATGAGAATAACACCCTACCCAGCGAAATTATATTCAAACCTGTGATAATGTATCATCTCGATGAAATTCAATCCCATATCACACTGAATGACGTCCTGGGAAGTTTCAGCAAACAGCAACAGGTCTGGCAAGCCATGGGGTTACCCCCAGAACACAACCAGGATCCAGAAAGCCTAGCAAACAAGGTTGCAAACAATATAGTTAACTCCGGCTTGTTCGGGTTCTTGAAAGGGCTCGAGACACATCTGTCACAAATATGGGTTTTCTGCTGTTGTTTGTACATAACAGTCGGAGTTATCCTGAAAGTCTGCTTTGGAAACCAGTGCATGAAACGCAGAATGCAAAACCTCCAACAGTTAGTAAGATCGAGGTATCGCAACACACGAGCACCGTACTATGATGACCAAGCAGTTGAAATGGGCACTGCAACGAGAAACAGAGTTCTTCAAAATACTTCAACATCGGAGGCAGAAGGAACAGACTTACAAACTTCGCCGACACCGACTGGACACCGTCGCGTGAATGAACAGCCGACAGTGGCCAGAATCCAAAACGATCGGGTCAACACGGAAATTCACCATGGATTAAGCTTTAGACCTTACTCTTTTCTGTGCAACCAGAAAAATATGCCAAACAATTCTAACATGTGGATCGAAACCGAAGTAGACGGTATACCGACACCAGCGTTACTGGACACCGGTGCAGAAGTCACACTTATTGATAAAAAAGCAGCGTTCAGACTGCCACCAAGACCGGTGGAAAAATTAACGATGCCTGCGAAATCAGCTTCTGGACATTTAATTCCACTTGTTGGAAGAATCTCAGCTGCAGTGGCCATAGGCAACACTCTTTTGACTGGAACAATGGCGGTCGCAGAGGCCCTGCCGTATCCTCTGGTACTGGGTAAAGACTTTTTACAGGAACTAGGACCATTCACTATCGACTACAAAAATCGAACCTTCACTGCCAAAAATCAAAAAATTCGGATGCACAGCGGTGACGCAGGAATGAAAAATTGGAACCAACAATTAAATGTCCGACTGTTAAATAACGTGACCGTACCACCTAGAACAGAAATTCTCTCTATAGGAATGATCGAAGGGGCAGCTAAGGAAAACGAAGCCTTCTTGATAGAGCCATACAGCAGCCATCGGAAGAAGCAGAAGAGTGTGGTGGTGGCAAAGGCAATTGTAACTCCGGAAAAATCTCAGTGTCCAGTAAGACTCGTCAATTTGTACAGGGAACCGGTAAAACTCGCCCAAGGTATGCGTATTGGAGTTGCACAGGGGGTGCCCGCAGAAGAGATTTCGAGAATTGACCAACAGCTGCAGTCAAGTCCTCCGTCAAAAATCAATGTGGTAACACAGAACAACACTCGAGTTATTACTTATGCAGATCTTATGAAAATGCCGAAATTCAAAGATCTAAAATTGGATGAACAACTGACGCAACGACAGAAAGATGAAACCGCCAAATTAATGTTTGAATTTCAAGATATCATTGCCGATGGTGATAAAAACCTGACAGGAACAGACTTGGTATACCACCGCATCGATACTATGGGGCATGCACCAATCAAACAAAGACCTCATCGGACCGCATTCAGTTTAAGAGGGCAAATCAGTGAAAAAATTCAAGAATATCTACAAAATGGTGTGCTAAAAGAGTCAACGAGTGAATGGGCCTCGCCGGTAGTACTAGTGAGAAAAAAGGATGGAACTTGGAGATTTTGCTCCGACTACCGAAAATTAAATAGCGTCACTCGAAAAGACAGCTATCCTCTCAAACGAATAGGAGATGTGTTGGCCTCATTGGGAAAAGTGAAGTTTTTCAGCACCATCGACTTGCAAAGTGGTTATCACCAAATACCGATTCACCCAAATGATCGACACAAAACAGCGATCATAACACACGAAGGCTTGCATGAGTACTTGAAGATGCCCTTTGGGTTAACCAACGCTCCTGCAACGTTCCAAAGGCTCATGGAGCAAGTGTTGGCAGGATTGGACTGGAAAGTCTGCCTGGTCTACCTAGACGACATTTGCGTTTTCGGAACTACATATGACGAACACCTACAAAGGCTCAGACAGGTGATGGAGCGGCTTCGTGCTGCGAATTTGAAAATCAAGCTGAAGAAATGTAATATTGGCAGAAGATCTGTGCCATATCTGGGCCATGTTTTAGCAGCCGATGGCCTTGCACCTGAGAGTTCCAAAGTGGAAAAAGTCATCAAATGGCCTCAACCAAAAAACGCCAAAGAGGTTTTGTCCTTTTTGGGGTTGACCAACTACTACAGACAATTCATCCCTGGCTATGGCCATATAGCAGCACCACTTTATTCTGCATCCAAGCTGACCGCTCCGAAGTTCCACTGGACATTGGAATGCCAACAGGCGTTCGAAGAGTTGAAGAAACGTCTAACATCAGCACCCGTGCTGGCCTATCCAATTTTTGACAGGCCTTTCATTGTGCAAACCGATGCCAGCAATGTTGCCATTGGCGCAGTTCTGAGCCAGAAGGGAGAGGATGAAAAAGAACATCCTATTGCTTTTGCCAGCCGCCAGCTAACAAAACCAGAAAGAAATCGATCTACTGTTGAAAAAGAAGCAACAGCGGTTGTGTATGCCCTCTCACAGTTTCGCCCATACATTTATGGAAATGAAGTAGAAGTAATCACCGATCACAAGCCACTAAAATGGTTGCTAAGTCTAAAATGCCCTGAGGGCTACCTGGCTCGGTACAGTCTCAAGCTACAAGCATATAATCTGATCATCAAGCATCGCCCTGGCAAGAAAAACAACAACGCCGACGCCTTATCACGGCGCCCATTTGAAATGACAACCACGGTTACGGAGACCTGCCCTGCATGTAACGATCTTTTCCGTCAGGCCCAAGAATTAAAACAGTTTAAAGACTCTCACGAAACATCAGTTTGCACCATCAACACCACCGACACCAAAATGCAACTAATAGAAGATCAGAAAGCTGACGAAAGGATCGATGCACTAAGAGCCAAAGCCACCAAGTCAGCAACGCCAACAGCGGAGTACGTGTTACAAGATGACTTGCTATATCGCAACCCAAATTTTATGAGCGGTGATCCCTGGCCTCGCAAACCCTTACAACTGATCCTTCCTCCGGGATGGAGACAAGAGGCTTTGCTTGCATGTCACGATCACTTACTGGCTGGACATTTGGGCGTTCGGAAAACTTATGCTAAACTAACCGAACGGTATTACTGGCCAACATGTTTCACAGATGTCACCGCCTGGTGTGCGAATTGCGAAACATGTGCCAGAAGAAAGCCAAACCGCAATCAGTATAGACCCGAGTTGCGCCCCATCCCAGTGCAAGGACCGTGGCATCGGGTTGCTTGCGATATTCTTGGACCCCTACCGCTGACAAAAGACAACAATAAATATATTGTGATCTTTATGGACTATCTGACAAAATGGGTTGAATGCGCAGCAGTAAGCAAGACTACAAGCGATGAAATCGCCAAGCTGTTTGTACAACGAATAGTATGCCGGTTTGGAACTCCACACGAGCTGTTGACTGACCAAGGCGCCAACTTAACTTCTGAGCTTATACAGGAAGTGTGTCGTCTGTTAGAAGTGAAGAAGCTCCAAACAGCGCCGTACCATCCAGCCACGGATGGTATGGTTGAACGATTCAATCGAACTTTGGAATCTATGCTCAGTGCTTACGTGAATTCCGGGCAAGACGACTGGGATCAGCTGCTAATGTATGTCACCATGGCGTACAACTGCAGTGTGCATGAATCCACTCGCGAAACACCATTCTACCTGAATTACGGAAGAGACCCGTGCTTACCACTTGACATTGTGCTCAGAAGTCCAAATCCAACGTATGTGGATACCGATGACTATCGATTTGAATTGGCCGTCAAGCTGCCGAAGGCTTGGAACCTAGCTTCCGAAGCTATTAAGGCGGCTCAAAATCGAATGAAATTCTACCATGACCGCAAGATCCGAGCCCACACGCTACTACCGGGAGATAAAGTGTGGCTCCATGTCCCGGTGGTCCCTCGTGGGAAAACAAGGAAGTTGGCTCGATTGTGGAAGGGGCCGTATCGCATAACCGGTCTGTCGGACGACGGAACGGGCGCGATCGTTGCACCTTGTAAGAATTGTAAGCGTGCGAAGCCAAAGCGAGTCAACGTGCGAAACCTGAAGCCGTATGTGAAGGCACCGGAAACCTGGTCCCTAGAAACGGAAATGGACGACGGCTCATCGCCTTACGAAAACAGCCCCTCCAGCACAATGGAGATCGCCACACGCAACACCAGCGGGCAAAACGAACACTCCGATGACTCTAATTACGAACGCGGCAGTAACAAACGACGAGGTACGGAGACACGTGCAGGCTCTGCAGGTCCGCCGGAGGCGCGTGTAGGTCCTGCAATCCCGTCGGAAGCGTGCGCAGCCCCATCGAGCCCCTCGGAGACGCTTACGTTACCCCCGAATTCTTACAATTTACGCCCTCGTAAACCACCGAGGAAACAAGTCGCAACCGTTTGACGTCGCAAAAAATTCGCAACGTATTAACTCTAATTGTCTGCCTTATTTCCTTATTCCATAATTGTCTTATATCGTATTTGCTCATATTGCTACATTACGGTTTACGCTTCAATGCCATTACCGCTTACGCTTACGCCCGTGATTTACGTTCACATTTACCGCTTAACCTCTCGAACTTATTCTTCCTTATTGCTTATGCCACGGATGCACTTTCGATTATATTACTTGCGCCCCGTACCCATGCCTTCGTGCTACGGCTAAATTGGGGGTTCCAAAACATGGGGTCATGTTTTTTTATGAGGGACAGCAATGTAACAAAATTTCATTCTATTTTCTCACGTAATTCCTACCTAATAACCAAAATACTACAGGCACCTGGACGTCGGGGGGCCGCCTGTGTTTATAGACTGCTGCCTGTATAAAAGCCAGTATCAGCTACTAGCTGGGGGCCTTTTTATCGAACACGCCTGCTTTACAGCTCAACTTTTACCCAGCTAAATATAATACAGCTCAGTTCGCTTTATGCAATAAAGTTATAATGTAACCTACGAGTGCTACATTACCGACAAAAAAATTAGAGAAACTAGAAGTCATAACAGAAAATATTACGCTCATAGTGTGCCATAATAGATGCTTAAATATTTGGACATAAACTTTTAAAATTTCTAGCCTGTGGCCGTTTTCGCACAATTACCAGTGGGTACAGTTAGGCTATCCTTACTTACTGGTAACGGTAAAGATAAAATGGTATATATTCCTCGACAATGACATGCCAATGCGATAGCTGGGCCATATTTCAATAAGCTCACAGGCCCACAATAGTGTGACATTTGTTAGTGCTAAAACAGCCGATTGGTAAGCATACATATATGCAATTTCATTACGAATCACCAGATTTTGCAGCCAAATTTTGTCACAATCATGAATCTACATCCCCATGGGAACAGGCGTTCGGGCAAATACTTTTGCATCTAGCTTATTCAACATGTATAACACATCATTTTAAGTTTAGCAGTTTATCGTGTACACGCGGTGGTTACGGTACTGAGAATATAAAAGTTCCCTGCACATCGGCAAACGACGAGCTTTATCCGACGCAAACAGTGACCACAGTTGGCCGAAAAGTTTGCCGACGAAGCTGTTTGACGTTGACGATTTGTGTCAAACATGCTTTTTTGGCTTTGAGGCACTCCGATTGCCTTCCAGAAACCATTGACTCAAAAATTTTGTTCGTCACTTTTCTGCCACTGCTTGTCACTGTTGACGAAAGATTCAAGCTCGGTGTACGCGACAAACAGGGAACATTCTTATGCAAGTACTGTATTGATTTTACATCCATTACTTAATTAAACAATTAATATAATTTATATTTAATCCGCTGATTCCAATTTTACGCAATGCCCACAGTTTACAGTATATAAATGTGCTGGGTACTGTAGTACCGACTTTTCGATTTGGAAAAAATCAAGAAATGCTGCCTACACAGGTTTTGGTAATTTTCAAAGACAAGCAGACATAAATAAAGTGCATATATAATGCTATTAAAATGCATAAATATTTACATCCATTATAAAATATAAGCTAATCTAAAAGCACCGAATTATAAAACACACGATACAATAACTTTCATACATACACAAAAATTACATAATATGTAAATAACTGTTCATCAAAAATATGCTTCCAAGTTTAGATATAATGATTCTATTAAAACATCAGTCAATCAGTAAATAGCCAATATCGCAATAGGTTTAAAAACTGTTACAATAACCTAAAAAATTTAAGTAAAATTTGCCAAATAAATTATGCACACCAATCAGATTTCTTGGATCTATTTTTTATCTAATGGGTACCTGGCTTTGGTATCAATTACTCGCACGCTACCTCAAAAGCCTTCCTGCTTACATGTAGGATCGAGTATATAATAGTTTAGAAGAAAATTAGTCTTCTAAATAAAGAGTAAGACACTATTAAGTAATCTTTATACGAATATTGGCAGTGTGATTTCTTAGTAAATTTGAGTGCATAGAGTTATGAAGGTGAAACTTCAGAATCGTCATTACATAATATTGCAGGGATGGAACTAATTATTACTAAAATATAATAATATACACACACAAACAAACACACACACAAAATATATCTGCTTTAGCACAGCAACACAATGCAATAGGTAATGTGAGATCAAGAGTACATGATAAGAAAAACTACGACACTTTCATATTATCAAGAGTACATAATAGTGTCTCACTCTTCATAGAAGAAGAGTGAGACACTCTCCTTTCTGCCTATGTTATAGCGCAGGCAGATGCGCTCGTCATTTCCAGCCCACATGTTGCCGTTTTATGCAACATGTGGGTAGCCAATCAGAAGCGAGCATTGCTTCTGATTGGCTAGACGCCTGTCCACGTGCTCCAATCAGAACGCAGGCGGCCTCACCTGCTATTGCCTGAAAATTGTCAAAAAACATTTAACTTACCAGTTAATATCATAGTCAGCACATACTAGCAATAATCCCCGAAAAAGGTGATAAAAATGTAGGCAAAATACAATTCGGGGCAAAAAAAACAAAAACCCCCAACTTGACCGATCATGGCAAAATTTAACACTGAAATGGCTGTAATGGCGGCCAGTGTGCTGATTGGAGCACGGGCATGGGCGTCTAGCCAATCAGAAGCAAAGCTCGCTTCTGATTGGCTACCCACATGTTGCATAAAACGGCAACATGTGGCTTCAAAACGACCAGCGCATCTGCCTGCGCTATAACACAGGCAGAAAGGAGAGTGTCTTACTCTTCTTCTATAAAGAATGAGACACTATTATGTACTCTTGATATTATCAAAAGTACCTGTATAAATATTATGTACTTTTAATACTGTATATGGCTAAACGGACGTAATCATACAGACATCGAAGACAGTTCTACGCCTTAAATCCAGGGAGGTTGAAGGAAGGAAAACTTTTTTGGCCGTTAAGTCAAATTTACAGATGGGCTTATGTTGCCTTATCTAGTACTCTTGGTGAGATACATATCATCACAATCTCAAGACGAAGCGAAATCAACCGGTTACACTATTAAGATGTTATCAAACTATATGCATACTACAGTACTCTTGGTAAGGCGTCAGCTACACGTGGCCAGTTACATACAACTCTCAAAACCCTGATCTACGACAATGCCCCACCAAGAGTACATAATACCAAGAGAACGACAGAACAAAGCAGCAAAAATGACTACGAACGAAAGTTTTATCTCAAATGCTGCGTACATAACGTAATTTTGAACTTTACCACAAGGCGCCGAGGTACTGTAGCGTTTTTCTGGCACTTGATTTGCATATCTGTATTGCTTCTAACAAATATTAATCTTTCTATGTTCTGTCTACTAACTTTTTACTCGTGCATTGTGCGCTACTGTGAATAATTTTAGCATAGTATGTTATGCTGGGCTTAAAATGAATAAATCAACATAAACATAAAACCGACTTCGTGCTCAACTAGCACCGCTGCACAGCTACTGCCTTGCTCTTGGCTAAGACAAATTCTGTCTATTATGTACTCTTGCTTAACACCGACAGTTTCTGCGTTTATAAGTTACAGAATAAAGAAGTTTTCATTTTCACAAATACTAGCTAAATTTAAATTTAAATTTCAGAACAAACGTCTACTAAATCGAATTAATACTAAAATCATGTAGCAAAACAAACGTGGTTCCTATATTTCCTTGACCAAACACCTTTAAATATTACATTATACACATTATCTGTCTTAATTTATCTAACAAAGTTCGACTAAATAAAAGGCTTGTATGTATGTAATATCCCAAAACTACGAAATCTGCATTTTGAAGAGTTTCTTTTCCGCCTAAATATTTTCAATTATTAAGACAGTCAATCATGAACTTGAGAACATTTTAAAAATGGATTAAGAAGACTAAACAGATTTCGTGAGTGAACGCCAAATCACTATATTAAACGTATTAATAGTATCACGTTCTACGTGCCACATTTTGGCTAGGTACTTCGTGTCTTGTTTCAGTTCAACCAAGAGTACATAAAAGGTATACAGTCCCTATTATGTGATTCAATTAATCCACTAAATCCAGTTGTATATTCAGTAAGCCCAGTTCTTACTTGTCCTCAAGGTTGGTACGAAAGTGTAACATCAACAATATACCGTCATCGGACAAATCACCTTGTTTGGCCAAATACCTACATTTTTGCGATCGCTAACAAACAATACAATATGGACAAGGATAAGGACCAGTATGAACCGGGCTTTAGATTAAGACAGGTTATCTTTTATCTACACAAACGATTCGGGAACATTAGTGCAGTTGAGAAACGAATTATCACTAGTGGAATGTGGAATACCGTTACCAGAGGTGGCGTGGTGTGTACAGCAAAAAGGGGGGGCTTGGTTGTCCTCAGCTCTTGAGTCTACAGGGTCACTTTCGGGGGCTAGATCGGGCCTGGCACTCACGACCCCCTGCCCAGGGGGGGTTAAGTCTTTATCACTGTTCGGACTTTCCTGAGGAAATGTTCTAGGACTAGTAACATTTTCAGAATCCTGTTGCGTAGTCTGCGCAGCTCGTTTTGCGCGCAAATCTTTAGAGCTGAGAGTCAACGAGCGCAGTTTCTTCAAGGATTTGCTCGGGCTCCAATGGAGAGGGCCAAAACTCATTTTTCGGGGGGACTTGGCGGCAGTTATTCCTACCAAATCGGGGTCCCCTGTATCCGCCACCCCTTGGCGGTCCCTTCCTGTGAGTCTACGCAAAAACGTGATATCGACTGCCAAAGTGTGTCGATTAGGACTCGAGCGACGATGCTTTTTCTTCTGCCGGGTGGGACCTTTCGATCCCCCAGCCCCCCCAGACTCAGGCTGGTTTTCGGGTTGCCTGAAACTGCTGGATCCAGCCAAATTAGGTTTCTTGGGGGGGTCAATTTTGTTGACCTTCACAGGTTCATTCAAGTCACAGCTCTGAGTGGATTTCGTCATATCTCCCCCCCTTGGAGAAACCATCTCCGGATTTTCCTGCGTGGATGAAATCATGGAAATAGTCTGCGCGGTGGTGGAAGGGGTATTGGTCATCAACGCGCCCCCCGTGGAAAGACTTGACGAGGTGACTTCGGGAACGGGACTCAGCGAACGGCCATCCCCGTCCGTTGGTAGCGCCAACCCACCGGAACCTGAAATCAAACACTGGTTGTCATGACAACCAAACTATATAACATTGCTACCTATAGTATAGTATAGTACTATTTACTAACATCTGCTGGTGTATATATATATATATATATATATATATATATATATATATATATATATATATATATATATATATATATATATATATATATATATATATATATACATATTACTTTATGCTGGTAATTATCTATTTTTTGTCTTTTGGTAAAAAATCAATCAATCAATCATAGTATAGTATTACACAGCGGTGGACGCGGGTCGAAATTTTCGACCCGCAACCCAACCCAACCCGCGGCTGAACACTCGTGGGTAACCCGCGACCCAACCCGCGCCGTAATAGCCGACCCGCGAACTACTTTGACCGACCATTCTATATATGTAACCTACCTGATGATTGTTTTTAGCTGATGCCATATATATGTAATTTGCATAGTGTGCTGTGTGCATTGTTGACATGACACATTGGCATTTTGACCGAATTACGGCACCAAAATTCCAAAAAATAAGAGTCCGACGTGGTACTTTTTCAGCTTTCAAAAAAAAATTTAGCGACTCGCGCAACCTGAAGTGGGTACCCGCGGGTTGACTCACGGCTCAAATTTTCCGACCCAACCCAACCCATCCCACGAGTACCCACGACCCGCCTCCTCCCCTGCTACTACACGTACCTACGTTTGGTTAGATAAATCAAAGGTACGTTCAATTAAGGATCACCAAACAAAATGTAGTCGTAAATAACCAAGTTGATGGAATTCGCTTGTACCTATTTGTCAAAATTACCGAGGCCGAAACCTTTTGGAACTGAAAGTCACTCTTTTACTTAATCGAGTAGAATATGTACACTTCCTACATACATATTTCCGCCATATTGTTGTCATGACAGACTCAACTATGTAAATTTACTCAACGGCCCATATCCTCAACTAATACCCAGTAAAATGAAAAAATGAACAGGACGATTGCAGTCCTAATCAAAATCTATAGTCTGTATAATCAAAATAGACAATCAATATAATGCTCAGTTCTGGAAGCTTTGGCATAGCATTTTTCAAACTGATTGATCATTTCAATTTTCAACGCACTGTTGTAGCGTCGACTGAGTTTACAACATAAAAATGTAAACGGCTGACGAACTCAGAAAAGCTTTTACATTAGTAGGTTAATAAAGCTTCCAATAAACTTTACTCTACCTATTAAGTAACTTTAAATGGTAACTTTAAATTAACTCTAAATTTAGCTTCGTTAACTTAATTATTAATAATCTATCGTTTGCTAGTTGCCCAACAAGGGGGGAGTCGTCGACTGCTACCATCGAGATTTTCAAAAAATTTTTGCCAATATAGGGAGGTGATAGCCGATCTGGGGGGGAGGCAATCCCCCCCACGCCCATGGTTTGTGTTCGATATAGAGACTCGTGACACAGATACTTGCATTATTAAAATATGTGACCAGAGTGTGAAAGATCACCCTGTGGTCACAAAATAAAGTGACAAACGCACAGCAATGGTATCAAAATCCTACCAAAACTTTAATCCTTCCAAAACACACTATCTATGTAACGAAAGGGGCTGCACAAAAGTTACTTTAACCCTGACAGAAATTCTACATTTATCTGTGCTTCACACTTCTAAAATACTAATATTGTTGTTTTCAATGATTCAACCTTATTTGACAGTTCTAAAATTTTTTCTGGCTAACCATGACCATTTTCTAACTGTTATAGACCCATCTATGCCTAAACCTAAACGTATGTACCCTAACACAAGACAAATATTTACCCAATGGCCAATGGGGTAGCCAGGCAGGGGGGAACCCAGGGGGGATGGGGGAATTCCCCCCGAAATTTTTTCCACAGAATTTTTACACAAGGGTTTTTATTGATCGGCCGACAAAATTTCCGATCCGTTTTCAATTGACCAAATTTGGCCTAAAAAATAAAAAAAATCTGTTCATACTTCTGCACGAAAACTGGAATAAACCTACAGGCAAATGCCAAAGCGATATAAAAGTGACCGGCAGAACTGACGTTTCCTAACTAAAACGCCAAAGGGGAGGTGCGAGCCAATCTGGGGACGGGGATCTTTCTGTGGGGGAGCGGGGTCGGCTTGGGGAAGAATCGCCCCCTCACGCCCATGTTTGCATCTTACCCATCTGGACAAGCCCCCTTCCATGCAGGGGCGGTTCCAGGGGGGGTGCAGGGGGTGTGCACCCCCCCTTTTGGTCGAAAGGGGGGGGGCTGCAGCAGCTAGATGTCGAAAAGTACCGGCCGCAATGCAACAAATTTTTCCCAAAAACCAAATATTGGCTAGCTTCTTGGGGGCTGCCGCCCCCAGACCCCTGCTTTATATATGTTGTAATGACTTTCTCATCAACTTGAGGATTAGCAGTGTTCATGAAAGACTTTGTTCACGCGTCAACTCTGATGACTTGTGTTGCTTTACCTTTAGGTCTTGCAGACTGGTACATACATATGTATGTAATCCGAAGGTTTGTACTGTAGTTAGTCCAAATCCCAACCACTAGGTTTCACGGTTCTCTTTGAGCAAGAAGAGACTAAAGTGACATGTTTACAATACATGTGTTTCTGTACAGCCCACCACTTGAGCACTTTATCTAACGGCGTCGGTACAAGTCTATGGGAAAGTACCTGGAGTTTCTGAAGGGCATGTCGATGCTGCATGTGCCTTATGGTCTCTCCTCCATGGTCCAAGGGCGTAGCCAAAATCCCCCCTAAAGTTTTTTTCCAATGAATTCCTACACAAGGGTCCCCTCTTTGGTTTTTATTGCCAGCAGAAAAAAATTTGAGTACGTCTCCAATTGACCAGATTTGGCCTAAAAATAAAAAATTCTCAAATTTTTTTCCGGGGACTGTCGAGGCCCTTGCAACCTTTTGGCTTAGTGGTAATGCGTGTGATCGCTGATTTACCTAAATCTATTTAGACCTTAAAAACTACGAAGGAAAGGAACGCAACATACTGCGAAACTGAAATATCACGACACAGTAACGTAAACTTTTTTTGAAAATCTAAAAATTTCTCAGCCTCTGGGGGCTACCGCCCCCAGACCCTTGCCAGCCAACTGCTTAGTGCTCAATTGTAGTTTTAATGTCACTATTAACGCCACAATGTAGTCAAACTGATAGCGTAACAATGCGAAACCATATGAAGAACTAAAAAAATTTCGAAGCTGCACCCCCCCCCCTTTTCGAAATACTGGAACCGCCCCTGCTTCCATGGTACTGAAAACAAATGCCCGAAAGCTCAAAATTAGCGCCAGATCGCTGTAAAATGCTTGGAAATGACCAAAAAGCGAAATAATCGTGAAAAACATCCAAATTTTGCAGAAAATTTTTATTTCCACTGGAAATTTTTGCGCTATTGTGAGTTAACGTCCCCAAACTGTCGGTACAAGTACCCCCTAAAATAGAATAGCATCCCCTAGAATTGACCTTAAGGATCAATCTGTAAACCTTTTCCTACAGTTCTATATATGTACCTACCATTATGCTAGCACAGTGCTAACTTTTGTGCAATCCCCTCTAAGCCATGCAAAAAATTTCCTACGTCTAATGTCACACGAACGTCAGCAAAAGTGTTGCTGCAAGTTTATAATGCGAAAATCAATCAAAACAAATAAATAAAACACAAAAATTGTACATAGAAATATAAAATAAAATAGATCGTAAGGAAACAATGTAACAATGTACAGGAAAACAGTTGCCCAAAGCGAAGCACATTAAATTATCGATTTCGTTTTTTTAGTCTGATTGCAAAAAAAAAACAAAAAACCAATACCAACAAATACAATTATTTAACTTTTTTATATCAATAATTCGATTTCATATGCATGCTGTAAAAAAGGCGCACTTTCGCTGCACGAACTTCACAAACCGCGTAACAAAAAACAAACTGTCGAAGCTTTCGCGTTAAGCTTGACACTTTTTTTAAATCTAGCCCCATGTATAAACTCTTCCAAATGTGTTCACTTTAGTCGGGCTTCATTGTTTTAGGCCAAATGTTTATAATTTGACAACGGACAAATCTCGCACACAACATCGACATAACATAAAAATAGACAGAGTACAAACATAAAAAATCAAATAACAAAACACATCGCACACACCAATTCAAACAAATAATAAAAATTGAAAATATATATTACAAATTTCAATACGTTTAAAACAAAGAAATAATACCACAAAACCAAATGCCTAATGGTAAGAAAACACGATGAAATCACAGTTTTTAGTACGTTACGGATAACAAAGTAATTATGTACAGCTGACCCTTAAAAATGTGTTTTCAGCATAGTATATAATATAGATTAAATTTAATAAGAAACGATAGCAGAAAATATACAAAATGAGACTTTGAAAAATAGAAATTACCTTCAGAAATACAATGTGGTGCCTTTCGTCTTGAAACTACATTAGTAGTGCATTTAATTTCAAGTTGCAAAAACAATCTAATAAACTGAACTCAAACCAAATCCAGATGAAAAACAGCAAACATTCAGAAAATATGTTCTTGGCTTAGCACTTTATCTAAAATTGACTTGAGACCTATTCCTTAACCGGACTAAACGGACTGGTCACTGGACTTTAGTCCGAGGTTTTGAATGACAAATCGGACTAAACGAACTAAGAGTTAAAATAAGTCAGCGGCTTAATTTTAGTCTGACCCCATTCCAAAACTACCACTGGACTAAACGGATTTAACATGCACGCATTAGCGTAGTTAAGTCCGTTTAGTCCGATTAAAAAGCAGCGCGCTAAAAGTTAAGTCCGTTTAATCCGGAGGTTTTGGAATGGCAATTTTCAGCATAATTCTTAAACCGTTTAGTCCGATTATAATTAACCCTTTAATCTGGTAAAGGAATAGGCCCTTGGACTTCGGAGTAATTAGATTACAATTTTTTACTTAACAACACAGCATAGAATGGAAGAGTATGGAATGAACGAAGACGATGAAACTGGGCAATTCGTTACGTACAATTAATTGCACCCAAGTTTCACTTCGTTACATTAATTGTTTGCTGCAGAGTTATTCGCCAAAAAAAATTTTAATCTAATCCGTTAAATCCATTTTAGACAAAATCCCAAACTCCCTGCCACCATGCAGCTAAAAAATAGGCAGACCTGAATCTAATCATAACGGAAACAAAATCACACGGGCACACAATTTTCTTGCTGAGTTGTCTTTTGTGAATCAAATTTACTCTAAATTCTAAATCAAGATCTATTCGATTAAAGACTTTTGAATTAAAATTTAAAAATTACAGTTCATGTTTAGCCGTTTTCAATAAACTCCAAAACCGATCATAAGACAATCTTACCCACATACATGAAAACTCATTATGGGGAAAATATGGCCCCAAATCTTATAACATTTGGAGAGGTTTATCCATAATTTTCAGACTTGAATACCAAAATACCAAAATATATATAAATAACAGAAAATGTTTCGCAATATTGAAGCTTGCCCAATTATGCTAAAAAAGGCCTTTGTCCTCCTCAACTGTAAAGACGAAGTCTACCCCACTCGCCCACCCCCCCCCCCCCCCAATAAATTTAAGTATTAATATAAATTATTATACACTGCAAACAGAACCAGGCAAGAAAAACAAAAAGGCAGGATAAAAACTGTAAACCACAAAATAAAACGCAGCTAAATACCCACTTTGTTGACGACAGCTTTTTACACTAAACCCATAAAAAAATCTTAATCATTTTTTAATGAGCTTGAAAAAAATACTGGCAGTTTTTGATGAATACTAAAAAGCTAGTCGTTGACAAAATACGGTACCGAATAGGTAGCACTTATAACTTGGATTAAACCAACAGGTACTATATTATACTGAGACTAAAGCAACTTATAATAATTAATGGGGGTTACTTTGGAGGATAAGATTACTGGTGAAATATTCTCATGGCGAATTCTGTTCATCAAACAAAACTAATGCACATTTGATACGGAAACTTTTTATTTTTGTCTGCCACTTTCACTAAAAATTAATGTAGTTAATTAATTAATTACTAATTAATTAATAATTAAAATTAAAATGCCAGTTATGTTTAATAACGCCAAAATAACAACCAAACCCTAGGAAAATCTCAATTTAAGCCGTTTAATCCGTTTAATCCAAGAACTAGGTCCAAAAACACGCAAGGCAGACACAGCAAGGCCACATCCAAACAGCCTCACATACTTTGTCCAGGATCAACTGATTCGACTGGCCCTTGCGATGCACTGTCACCCTGATTGGCTAGTGTCTGAGCAGCTGCATTCTGATTGGCCACCGTAAGCTCCGCCTCCAAGACTGCCTCGTTCTGATTGGCCACTGACTCCTCAGCTCCATTCTGATTGGCCAGCGAAGGCTGGGGGTCCGTATCCACCACTAAATCCTGCAGCCATCCGTCCATACCCGCAGAGTCTAGATCAGGCGAAAAGTCTAGCTGAGCCACCGGATCCACTGGCTCATCCTCTTGATCCAGATTAAGCGAGTTATCCAGATCAAAGGAGTTATCCGGATTAGCCGGATCCTTGCCGGACCGAGTGATCCAGCTCATGCCTTCCTGTATACTACTGGCCATTGAGGAACTATTGGAACTCTCATCAATGAGTCTCAGTTCATCCGTATCCGTAGTAGATGATAGGCGAATCATGGGCACCGGGCTGCTAATCTGAGGACGATTCTGAGTAGCAGTAATAGCAGCATTAGTTGATGACTGAGATTCGGATTCATTCATAATCACAGTAGCTGTTGTGTCCTCTTGTGCTGATTCATCAATTATGGACGGTTTACTATCACTATTACTGCTACAGCTGTTGTTATTGCTGACCGCAGCTGCATTCTGATTGGCTGCTGATGATTCCTGATCACATGATTGTTCGTCTACTTTAGTTGCTATAGACGTAGTAGCCGTAGTAGTAGCAGCAGTACTACAACTACTAGTATTAGTAATTTCATTCAGTTTACTAATATCCTCCGTTAGCGTAGTCTGTTCAGCCGTTCTGGGCGTTTCTACATCTTCAATGGGTGCCGTTGTGGTCACTATACAACTAATGCCATCCCTATTATGCGATTGGCTGAGGGCTAAGAATTTGGGCGGAGACTGATCCCGTGATTGTCTTTGATTAGTCAGTTTACGCTCAGCCTTTGGTGTTGATTGGTTGTTGCCGTTCTTGTCCGTCTCAGGTTCAGTGCTACTGGACAGAGGTTCGCTGTGAGGAGAGAACAGAAAATTGATGGGATTCTCTTCGGCTGATGGTGTTAAATCAGCTGAAACAAAAATGCCTGTACACTTTATAGTCATGTGTGCATTCAGCCAAAAAAATCACAAAAAATAAAACTCAAAAACTTTAAACCGTAGTAAGCTGTAAAGTATATACTAACTTGAGAACACCCGAATATTAAGGGGATTTAACAAAAGACAGTCAGCACTCGGTCTGGTAATTAAAGAGCTAAATCATCAGATCTGGAAGTGCGCTGGTCGAATTCCCCCTACGTTATTTACCGCTGTACTGCTTTTCTCTGCACATTTCTTAACAACACTAATCGATGTTAATATTCCTAGAGACTGAAAAAAGACATGCAAGTATGTATGAATAGTCAACCAGTTTTTTTCCTTACGTTATATTTCATGGACATAATTTAGGCTAAGCTACATGTCATACAAATTAATAGCCGTAAGTCCATTCAGCCGGCATAAAAAAAATCACGCCAACCGCTTACTTTTTCACTAATGCATAATTTTCTATAATTTTACTTGCTGAATGGACAAACGGCTGTAATTATTATGAATGACCATCAAGAATACCTGAGGGCCAATTCCTAAAATGAATCCTAGAATGAATTAAACGGATTAGATTAAAATTTGATTGCCTAATAACTTATCTCAATATTGAGATAGATTTAAAAAATTTTGTGCATAAGTGGGAGGCGCTACAAATAGTTGCTATCGCAAATTTCGTATGAATTGATAAACGATATCATGAATTATTGGCAAAACAAATTTTAATCTAATCGGTTTAATCCAGTTTAGGAATTGGCCCTTAGTTAAAAAAACCTACTACACCCACCCAGCAACTGGTCAGCAACACTGCTAATAACCGGCGTAGTAGTGTCAGCACTAGTAGCAGTAGTAGTAGCAGTAGCAGTAGTAGCGGTAGCATTGTTGTCCTTGTCAGTGTCCTGCCAGTGAACCAGGCCGACTTGGTAGGCCACACAGCTGGCGTGGTCCAGCTTCCCGGGCACCTCGGCAATCCGTTCCTTCACCAGACGTCGCCTCTGCCGCTGGTCCATCTGGCTGCGTCGCCCCTCGCGCATGTACAGCTCAGGGTCCTCCAGGATGCGACGTTTGGCCCTGGACACAAAATAGAACGAAAAGACAATTATAAATAGTTGTGAAGATTGAATTAGAATTAATAATAAGTATTAAGTAATTAACAATTATTAATTAAGTTTTATTAATTAATCTATTTATGAATAATATGTTCTATGAATTGTGTTTCTCAGTTGTAAAATGTTTTTTTTATCATATTATTGTCCTAAAGTCTGACCAAAAAGTTATGGTTTCGAGAAACAAGAAAGAATTAACACGCGATTTATACGAAAAAAGACTAAGTATAAACTATAAGCTTCAAGAGTATCGCGAGTAGTCGCAAAAATCACCCCACATATTCTGCCGCAGCGTTCAGCAATTTTGGATCAGACTTACATTTTAGTCCACTTTTTTCTTCTCGGAAACAAGGTTGACATCAACTTTGACTATTATAATCCAAGTGGTTGTTTTTCCTGTTATTCCACAGCCCAACAGGTCTTTAATTTTGATTTTCTATTTAACCCTATCTATTTCTATTTAACTCTATTTTAATAAATGAATAATTTTCAACAAGATTAACCCTGGCTTACATTGTCAGCTGGGTGGCAAAATTGACCAGACTATTGCAGAGATGTTTAGCTGACTGTGTGGCCAAGTCTCCGCGTGTTACGCCGTGGCGCAGCAAGTCTTCCATACGCAACAGCATTAGTTCATGACGTTGATGCGCCTCAACCATGGGCAAGCGGAGAAATGCTGCGGATGACTAAAAAATAAAACCAGTTACGGGCGGCGCTAGGAACCGCGTGCACACAATAAACCAAAGGTAGAGGCACAGATGTACATGGGAGGTCTGAGGGGGGCAAGCCCCCCCAGATTTGAGATTCCGGTACAACGCCCCCCCACCGCTCAGATTTAACCAAGCGGGACAAGCCTCCCTCCTTGATGTTGAAAAAGGTCGCGACACTTAAAAATTGCCCCATATTAACTAAAATGCTTAAAAAATTAGCAAAAAGCGAAAAAATTGCTAAAAATAGCCAAGTTTTGCTGAAAAGTTGCCTTTTTTGGCAAAAATTTGAAATTTTTGCGTTTTCGTCGGCTCAAGCCCCCGAAACGTCAGGACAAGCTCCCCCTTAAAATTTCGAAAATTCCGGGACAAGCCCCCAGACCGAGACCCTGTGTAAATGTATGGGTAGAGGTGTACACAATGAGTACTTAATGTTATTATCCTGGTGTGACCATGCATGTATGAGGAAGCGAATGCCTCCCCCCTCCAAAATCGAAGGTCCGGAGGGAGGGTGCCCGGAAATTTGGCCAAAATAATTGGTTAAAAATGGGCCATCTGTTTATAAGGTAAGGTAAAGGTAACCCCGGATAGATAACTATCCGCGTCCGCCCCGGGCGGCCATCTCCTTACAAAGCCCGGAGCCAGGGGGCCACTCAAGAGGACTACATCCTAGAGGGGGGGGGCGGCCCCTCAAGGCATAAGCCTACAGACCCCTTACCTCCCACTAGTACCCATACCGACCAGATAAGGAGGACCGGGGGCAGGAGCAAGCCCAACCCCAAGGAGACAGACCAAGGGCGGGAACCCCACCCCGTGGAAAAACAACCCCGCCACACTGTTTATACCACTGTAGCAACCGGCAAAATGGCCACAGAGGAACAGAGCTGTGATGCACTACTTTAAAGGAATCGTCATATTTTGTTTGTACCTGATGCGAATTGACCGAGATACCATCGTTGCGCCTTTGAGGCTTGGGCGATCGACCGTTCTCGATGGCAGTGGGAGAAATACTGGATTTGTCATCGCCGTGACGGCGGTATTATTATAAAAATGCCCTTTCACCAAGGGCAGTCGTGTGGGTAGAATAGGAAAGTTGGCTGATCTACAGCGGAAAAATGCTAATAAGCTTGTCAAATAACCGGGACAAGTTTTGCAGCCGAATAGGGAAATTCAGCTTGCTAAATGAAGCGGACAAGAGTTGCGTCAGAATAGCAGTCGCCCTGCGACACGTTAGTGCTTTCTGCACCCTATTCGCGCGAATAATTAGGAAAAACATTTTCGACACCTACTAGCACTCAGGACTGAAGTCAGGTGTATAGATTATAAAGTTATACTCTACAGATATATACACTATACAGGTACCTATTTCATTTAAATTTCTCCATGTGCAATCTATTTTTGTTTTGTATATAGACATCTTTCCTAAAAATTACAAGTGAGTAATGGCGTATTTCAACTTAACATTATATATTATTATATAGACATTAACGACTAATATTCAATACGAATCATAAAATGTTACAATACAACCGTATAACTCTAGTTAATACAAATAACTGTAGAATTTATATAAGCTTAAAACTACATTTACATTACGTAACAATAAAAATGAATGGCGATCGATTGATTAATATATTATGGATGAACAATTATTTCTTCTGGACATATATAGCTTGCCTAGAAAATAACATCAAGAACCAATGAAATACATGGCACGTTTCCGGCAACAGGCAGCTGATGATAATGGCTGATTAATTCGCGCGAATAGGGTGCAGAAAGCACTAACGTGTCGCAGGGCGACTGCTATTCTGACGCAACTCTTGTCCGCTTCATTTAGCAAGCTGAATTTCCCTATTCGGCTGCAAAACTTGTCCCGGTTATTTGACAAGCTTATTAGCATTTTTCCGCTGTAGATCAGCCAACTTTCCTATTCTACCCACACGACTGCCCTTGGTGAAAGGGCATTTTTATAATAATCCTATTTCTTTTTCCGCTGCAGCAATTTGACTTGACGACAGGAAAGCTGACACTTGGATTGTATATTGTATGATTACATTCTGAAAAGTGATAGTCGCGCATGCGTATGCTGCACTACCTACTTATTTCTACAAAGCCACTAACAGTAGGTACACAATTGGCCTGTTCGTATTTGTCATTATTTTGGGTTAATAATTAATATATAAAATTAATTTTGGTCAAACTGACGTTATATTCGTGTTCGGCAACTCAAATTAACCCTTTTCACGGTTTTTCAAAAAAATTTAAAATATTCAAAAATTTGGTCAAATTGACCATTCTGGCACTTTGCCAGGGCTACGAAAGTGGACCAGTGCACACCACGCGTACCAAACAATATCAACTACACCCCCGCGCTATGTATTAAGATCACCAGAAATACAGAACGAGAGGTTATCCATAACATCGTTATACATTGAAAAAATCATATAAATTCACCTCAGATTTACCTAGTAGCCAGAACTGGTGCACCCCCTGACACCCTTGGAAACATGGTTTTTCATGACTTTGTCAATGTATAACGCTTTTATGGATAACCGCTCGATCTGTATTTCTAGTGCATCTTAATATACAGGCGCAGGGGTGTCCGTGGATATTGTTTGGTCCGCGTCATGTGCGCTGTTCCAATTTGGCAACCCTGGCAAAGTGCCAAAATGGTCAATTTGACCAAATTTTTGAATTTTGGCATTTTTGTTGAAAAACTGTGCAAAAGGTTAATTTGAAGTGCTGAACGGGAATATAACGTTATTTTGACGAAAAATTAGTATTTTCTTCCAAAATAGTGCTCAGTGGTCAAGTACGGTTGTGTGTACTATACATAGGAAATATGTAGGCAGTACAGCCAAAACGGTGTTAGATGGAGGCCTGTCGTCTTGTATTCGAATATAAACCCATACATTGTGCATTACAGCGTGGTATTGGATTTATTGTCAGGTTTACGTAGTAGCCAGAACTGGTGCACCCCCTGTGTACCGTTGAAATGATGTTATTTCATGATTTTCTCAATGTATAACGAGTTTATGGATAACCTCTCGTTCTGTATTTCTGGTGCATCTTAATACATAGTCGCGGGTGTGTCAGTTGATATTGTTTGGTACGCGTGGTGTGCACTGGTCCACTTTCGTAGCCCTGGCAAAGTGCCAGAATGGTCAATTTGACCAAATTTTTGAATATTTTAAATTTTTTTGAAAAACCGTGAAAAGGGTTAATTTGAGTTGCCGAACACGAATATAACGTCAGTTTGACCAAAATTAATGTATATATTAATTATTAACCCAAAATAATGACAAATACGAACAGGCCAATTGTGTACCTACTGTTAGTGGCTTTGTAGAAATAAGTAGGTAGTGCAGCATACGCATGCGCGACTATCACTTTTCAGAATGTAATCATACAATATACAATCCAAGTGTCAGCTTTCCTGTCGTCAAGTCAAATTGCTGCAGCGGAAAAAGAAATAGGATTATTATAAAAATGCCCTTTCACCAAGGGCAGTCGTGTGGGTAGAATAGGAAAGTTGGCTGATCTACAGCGGAAAAATGCTAATAAGCTTGTCAAATAACCGGGACAAGTTTTGCAGCCGAATAGGGAAATTCAGCTTGCTAAATGAAGCGGACAAGAGTTGCGTCAGAATAGCAGTCGCCCTGCGACACGTTAGTGCTTTCTGCACCCTATTCGCGCGAATTAATCAGCCATTATCATCAGCTGCCTGTTGCCGGAAACGTGCCATGTATTTCATTGGTTCTTGATGTTATTTTCTAGGCAAGCTATATATGTCCAGAAGAAATAATTGTTCATCCATAATATATTAATCAATCGATCGCCATTCATTTTTATTGTTACGTAATGTAAATGTAGTTTTAAGCTTATATAAATTCTACAGTTATTTGTATTAACTAGAGTTATACGGTTGTATTGTAACATTTTATGATTCGTATTGAATATTAGTCGTTAATGTCTATATAATAATATATAATGTTAAGTTGAAATACGCCATTACTCACTTGTAATTTTTAGGAAAGATGTCTATATACAAAACAAAAATAGATTGCACATGGAGAAATTTAAATGAAATAGGTACCTGTATAGTGTATATATCTGTAGAGTATAACTTTATAATCTATACACCTGACTTCAGTCCTGAGTGCTAGTAGGTGTCGAAAATGTTTTTCCTAATTATTCGCGCGAATAGGGTGCAGAAAGCACTAACGTGTCGCAGGGCGACTGCTATTCTGACGCAACTCTTGTCCGCTTCATTTAGCAAGCTGAATTTCCCTATTCGGCTGCAAAACTTGTCCCGGTTATTTGACAAGCTTATTAGCATTTTTCCGCTGTAGATCAGCCAACTTTCCTATTCTACCCACACGACTGCCCTTGGTGAAAGGGCATTTTTATAATAATTTTCCTGTTAAGGTGTCGTATATTATCAATTTTTTCCTTTCATTGATTGCCGAATATGCTCTACGGATTTAAAGGGGAAAAGCATTGGCTTAGGCTTAGTAGTTGGCTAAGTAGTTGGCTTAAATTTGACAGTTTGCTCATGCAATAACCAAATGTTTTATCATACTATGATGTATGAATGAAACTAGTTAATTAATCAACATTTATTGATTTACACAGTACAGGTATTAATTTTTTACTTAATTATAGTACAGCACAACAAACTAAAAACTATTCTTCACGCTGCTGTACACACACACACACACACACTCACATAATTGTTTAAAGGCCAAGGTATGATGTTGAAAATGGAGACCGCACAAGGCTAATAACACGCATGCTACCTACCCTGTGCTTACCCAATCTATCATGCATCCTACCCAATGTGCCCTCGCCCTGTGATGACTTCCATTTTGGGTCACGAAGAATGTACTATATTGTGTTTCAGAAACTGGGTCTTTCCTCTCCGCCCGCCGTCACGGCGATCGACCACAAATCCAGTATTTCTCCCACTGCCATCGAGAACGGTCGATCGCCCAAGCCTCAAAGGCGCAACAATGGCTATACGGTCAATTCGCATCAGGTACAAACAAAATATGACGATTCCTTTAAAGTAGTGCACCACAGCTCTGTTCCTCTGTGGCCATTTTGCCGGTTGCTACAGTGGTATAAACAGATGGCCCATTTTAAACAAATTTTTTTGACCAATTTTCGGGCACCCTCCCTCCGGCCCTTCGATTTTGGAGGGGGGAGGCATTCGCTTCCTCATACATGCATGGTCACACTAGGATAATAATATTAAGTACTCATTGTGTACACCTCTACCCATACATGTACACAGGGTCTCGGTCTGGGGGGGGGCTTGTCCCGGAATTTTCGAAATTTTAAGGGGGAGCTTGTCCTGACGTTTCGGGGGCTTGGGCGGACAAAAACGCAAAAATTTCAAAATTTTGCCAAAAAAAGCAACTTTGCGGCAAAATTCGGCTATTTTTAGCAATTTTTTTGCTTTTTGCTAATTTTTGAAGCATTTTACGGCGTTATGGGGCA
The DNA here is from genome assembly GCA_030248245.1 of Trissonchulus sp. WLG1_4. Classification (NCBI taxonomy): domain Eukaryota; kingdom Metazoa; phylum Nematoda; class Enoplea; order Enoplida; family Ironidae; genus Trissonchulus; species Trissonchulus sp. WLG1_4. The sequence continues at coordinate 29,286 of JASANF010017114.1, forward strand.
ATTTTTGAGTGTTCGGGCACCTTTCTTTCAGCATCAAGGAGGGAGGCTTGTCCCGTTGGGTTAAATCTGAGCGGTGGGGCGTTGTACCGGAATCTCAAATCTGGGGGGGCTTGCCCCCCTCAGACCTCCCATGTACATCTGTGCCTCTACCTTTGGTTTATTGTGTGCACGCGGTTCCTAGCGCCGCCCGTAACTGGTTTTATTTTTTAGTCATCCGCAGCATTTCTCCGCTTGCCCATGGTTGAGGCGCATCAACGTCATGAACTAATGCTGTTGCGTATGGAAGACTTGCTGCGCCACGGCGTAACACGCGGAGACTTGGCCACACAGTCAGCTAAACATCTCTGCAATAGTCTGGTCAATTTTGCCACCCAGCTGACAATGTAAGCCAGGGTTAATCTTGTTGAAAATTATTCATTTATTAAAATAGAGTTAAATAGAAATAGATAGGGTTAAATAGAAAATCAAAATTAAAGACCTGTTGGGCTGTGGAACAACAGGAAAAACAACCACTTGGATTATAATAGTCAAAGTTGATGTCAACCTTGTTTCCGAGAAGAAAAAAGTGGACTAAAATGTAACTAAAGTCTGATCCAAAATTGCTGAACGCTGCGGCAGAATATGTGGGGTGATTTTTTCGACTACTCGCGATACTCTTGAAGCTTATAGTTTATACCTAGTCTTTTTTCGTATAAATCGCGTGTTAATTCTTTCTTGTTTCTCGAAACCATAGCTTTTTGGTCAGACTTTAGGACAATAATATGATAAAAAACATTAAACAACTGAGAAACACAATTCACAGAACATCTTATTCATAAATACATTGAGTAATAAAACTTAATTAATAATTATTAATTACTTAATACTTATTATTAATTCTAATTCAATCTTCACAACTATTTATAATTGTCTTTTCGTTCTATTTTGTGTCCAGGGCCAAACGTCGCATCCTGGAGGACCCTGAGCTGTACATGCGCGAGGGGCGACGCAGCCAGATGGACCAGCGGCAGAGGCGACGTTTGGTGAAGGAACGGATTGCCGAGGTGCCCGGGAAGCTGGACCACGCCAGCTGTGTGGCCTACCAAGTCGGCCTGGTTCACTGGCAGGACACTGACAAGGACAACAATGCTACCGCTACTACTGCTACTGCTACTACTACTGCTACTAGTGCTGACACTACTACGCCGGTTATTAGCAGTGTTGCTGACCAGTTGCTGGGTGGGTGTAGTAGGTTTTTTTAACTAAGGGCCAATTCCTAAACTGGATTAAACCGATTAGATTAAAATTTGTTTTGCCAATAATTCATGATATCGTTTATCAATTCATACGAAATTTGCGATAGCAACTATTTGTAGCGCCTCCCACTTAGGGTCGATTCATACTTACAGCCGTATGTCCGTTCTGCCTGCACAATGACGTCACTAGCAGCCTAGTGCAGTGGATCAGCCAGCGCGTCTGACGTCATTATTTCGTCACTTTGCCGGATGAACGGACATACGGATGTAAGTATGAATCGAGCCTAATGCACAAAATTTTTTAAATCTATCTCAATATTGAGATAAGTTATTAGGCAATCAAATTTTAATCTAATCCGTTTAATTCATTCTAGGATTCATTTTAGGAATTGGCCCTCAGGTATTCTTGATGGTCATTCATAAAAATTACAGCCGTTTGTCCATTCAGCAAGTAAAATTATAGAAAATGATGCATTAGTGAAAAAGTAAGCGGTTGGCGTGATTTTTTTTATGCCGGCTGAATGGACTTACGGCTATTAATTTGTATGACATGTGTAGCTTAGCCTAAATTATGTCCATGAAATATAACGTAAGGAAAAAAACTGGTTGACTATTCATACATACTTGCATGTCTTTTTTCAGTCTCTAGGAATATTAACATCGATTAGTGTTGTTAAGAAATATGCAGAGAAAAGCAGTACAGCGGTAAATAACATAGGGGGAATTCGACCAACGCACTTCCAGATCTGATGATTTAGCTCTTTAATTACGAGAACGAGACCGAATGCTGACTGTCTTGAATTGTTAATCCTCTTAATATTCGGGTGTTCTCAAGTTAGTATATACTTTACAGCTCACTACGGTTTAAAGTTTTTGAGTTAAATTTTTTGTGATTTGTTGGCTGAGTGCACACATGACTATAAAGTGTACAGGCATTTTTGTTTCAGCTGATTTAACACCATCAGCCGAAGAGAATCCCATCAATTTTCTGTTCTCCCCTCACAGCGAGCCTCTGTCCAGTAGCACTGAACCTGAGACGGACAAGAACGGCAACAACCAATCAACACCAAAGGCGGAGCGTAAACTGACCAATCAGAGACAATCACGGGATCAGTCTCCGCCCAAATTCTTAGCCCTCAGCCAATCGCATAATAGGGATGGCATTAGTTGTATAGTGACCACAACGGCACCCATTGAAGATGTAGAAACGCCCAGAACGGCTGAACAGACTACGCTAACGGAGGATATTAGTAAACTGAATGAAATTACTAATACTAGTAGTTGTAGTACTGCTGCTACTACTACGGCTACTACGTCTATAGCAACTAAAGTAGACGAACAATCATGTGATCAGGAATCATCAGCAGCCAATCAGAATGCAGCTGCGGTCAGCATTAACAACAGCTGTAGCAGTAATAGTGATAGTAAACCGTCCATAATTGATGAATCAGCACAAGAGGACACAACAGCTACTGTGATTATGAATGCATCCGAATCTCAGTCATCAATTAATACTGCTACTACTGCTACTCAGAGTCGTCCTCAGATTAGCAGCCCGGTGCCCATGATTCGCCTATCGTCTACTACGGATACGGATGAACTAAGACTCATTGATGAGAGTTCCAATAGTTCCTCAATGGCCAGTAGTATACAGGAGGGCATGAGCTGGATCACTCGGTCCGGCAAGGATCCGGCTAATCCGGATAACTCCTTTGATCTGGATAACTCGCTTAATCTGGATCAAGAGGATGAGCCAGTGGATCCGGTGGCTCAGCTAGACTTTTCGCCTGATCTAGACTCTGCGGGTATGGACGGATGGCTGCAGGATTTAGTGGTGGATACGGACCCCCAGCCTTCGCTGGCCAATCAGAATGGAGCTGAGGAGTCAGTGGCCAATCAGAGCGAGGCAGTCTTGGAGGCGGAGCTTACGGTGGCCAATCAGAATGCAGCTGCTCAGACACTAGCCAATCAGGGTGACAGTGCATTTCAAGGGCCAGTCGAATCAGTTGATCCTGGACAAAGTATGTGAGGCTGTTTGGATGTGGCCTTGCTGTGTCTGCCTTGCGTGTTTTTGGACCTAGTTCTTGGATTAAACCGATTAAACGGCTTAAATTGAGATTTTCCTAGGGTTTGGTTGTTATTTGGGCGTTATTAAACATAACTGGCATTTTAATTTTAATTACTAATTAATTAATTAGTAATTAATTAATTAACTACATTAATTTTTAGTGAAAGTGGCAGACAAAAATAAAAAGTTTCCGTATCAAATGTGCATTAGTTTTGTTTGATGAACAGAATTCGCCATGAGAATATTTCACCAGTAATCTTATCCTCCAAAGTAACCCCCATTAATTATTATAAGTTGCTTTAGTCTCAGTATAATATAGTACCTGTTGGTTTAATCCAAGTTATAAGTGCTACCTATTCGGTACCGTATTTTGTCAACGACTAGCTTTTTAGTATTCATCAAAAACTGCCAGTATTTTTTTCAAGCTCATTAAAAAATGATTGATTTTTTTATGGATTTAGTGTAAAAAGCTGTCGTCAACAAAGTGGGTATTTAGCTGCGTTTTATTTTGTGGTTTACAGTTTTTATCCTGCCTTTTTGTTTTTCTTGCCTGGTTCTGTTTGCAGTGTATAATAATTTATATTAATACTTAAATTTATTGGGGGGGGGGGGGGTGGGCGAGTGGGGTAGACTTCGTCTTTACAGTTGAGGAGGACAAAGGCCTTTTTTAACATAATTGGGCAAGCTTCAATATTGCGAAACATTTTCTGTTATTTATATATATTTTGGTATTTTGGTATTCAAGTCTGAAAATTATGGATAAACCTCTCCAAATGTTATAAGATTTGGGGCCATATTTTCCCCATAATGAGTTTCCATGTATGTGGGTAAGATTGTCTTATGATCGGTTTTGGAGTTTATTGAAAACAGCTAAACATGAACTGTAATTTTTAAATTTTAATTCAAAAGTCTTTAATCGAATAGATCTTGATTTAGAATTAGAGTAAATTTGATTCACAAAAGACAACTCAGCAAGAAAATTGTGTGCCCGTGTGATTTTGTTTCCGTTATGATTAGATTCAGGTCTGCCTATTTTTTAGCTGCATGGTGGCAGGGAGTTTGGGATTTTGTCTAAAATGGATTTAACGGATTAGATTAAAATTTTTTTTGGCGAATAACTCTGCAGCAAACAATTAATGTAACGAAGTGAAACTTGGGTGCAATTAATTGTACGTAACGAATTGCCCAGTTTCATCGTCTTCGTTCATTCCACACTCTTCCATTCTATGCTGTGTTGTTAAGTAAAAAATTGTAATCTAATTACTCCGAAGTCCAAGGGCCTATTCCTTTACCAGATTAAAGGGTTAATTATAATCGGACTAAACGGTTTAAGAATTATGCTGAAAATTGCCATTCCAAAACCTCCGGATTAAACGGACTTAACTTTTAGCGCGCTGTTTTTTAATCGGACTAAACGGACTTAACTATGCACGCTAATGCGTGCATGTTAAATCCGTTTAGTCCAGTGGTAGTTTTGGAATGGGGTCAGACTAAAATTAAGCCGCTGACTTATTTTAACTCTTAGTTCGTTTAGTCCGATTTGTCATTCAAAACCTCGGACTAAAGTCCAGTGACCAGTCCAGGGTTTTTTTTTTGAAAATCCGAAGTGCGGATACTTTGCGGACGGCCAAATTTTTTTGCGGACGGATAAATTTTTCTGCGGACAGTCGGCCAAATTCATGCATCTATTTTAGGATTTCTCTTTGTGCCAGGGTTTTTTCAAAAAATTTTTTGGCCTATTTGTAAATTTTATTTTAGTTGCTTTATTTTATTTTTCTGTGCGACTTATTTTCTTCTCCTCCATGTATAACCCATCTTTTTTTTTCCCTCGGGGCGGGGCCGTGGCCAGAAAAAATCGGGGGGGGGGGAGATTTTTTTTTTTTTTTATAACATATACATTCAATTACTCTTTTTTTCAGAAAGACACACACTAACAACTTTTTTTCGACAAAACGCTGCTAATCTTTGACTACAGCAGCATCGAACATAATAGAGCACAAAATAAGAAAAAAAACAGAAAAAATATGCGACAACAGTGCTCCGAGAACGCACAATCAGCTACCTTCCGTAATTTTCCCCAAAAATATTGTACTTATAATCTATATTTTTTTTTCTCTTAACACTAAAAAAAAAAAACAATACACCAAACAGTTACATTATACATTACACACTACACAACAATACAACACTATGCACCATTTTATGCTTTACTACACCAAAGAACGACACACCAACAAGCAGCAGTGAAGGAGAGTGGTGGGGGCGGCAGAACCAGAAAATTTGGAGATATTTGGGCTAAATTTTCCATATTTTGATAAAGCTATGTTCCAAAGATATTTTTCCGCAGCCTATAAAACACAACAGGAGGACCCCACCGGAGGGGCGAGCAGCAGAATTTTGCTGATTATAATTTAATACAATATCTTCTTTACCTCCCGCTTTTTCTCCAAATATTCCTCCCCTCATATACCTATCCAACATAGCGAACTCGTTCATAGATATAGATGCATAGAAGAAAATCAAAAACAAAGATAAAAGATAACAGAACCCACAAGAGCCCGGCGGCACAGCACGAGACAAAAAAAAGCAGCGCCAATATTATATTTTAAGCTTAATTTTATCGAATAGGTACCTAAACAAAATTTTTCTTGGCCAGAAAAACCAACAGGGCACCCTTATGCGAAATTTCAGTCTTAAAAGTAAAAGGAGTCGGGGGCGCCCCCCCCCGCCCCCCCCCCCCCCGCCAACCCCCCCCACTATGAACTAGTATGAAATAAAAAGCTCATGAAAACCTTGGAAGAAAAATTTTTCAAATTTAAATTATATCTGGTCTAATGTGGCTTGGCAGAATTTTTTTTTGGAGCGGAAAAACCTAAGGAGGGACCACAAGAAAAATTTTCCCATTCAGACATATCTCGTAAGGGGTACCAATACGGGACGCCAGTAAAAAATGCTGACAAAACTCAAAACTACTGCTATCTCCACAGTGCGCTCCACAAAACCCCAAAGACCACTTCGGATAGACGCTAAAAGAAATGTTACATAAAACGATTATACAAAAATTTATACAAAAAATACCATATTTTCTGAATGTTTGCTGTTTTTCTTTCTTGGATTTTGGTTTGAGTTCAGTTTATTAGATTGTTTTTGCAACTTGAAATTAAATGCACTACTAATAGTAGTTTCAAGACGAAAGGCACCACATTGTATTTCTGAAGGTAATTTCTATTTTTCAAAGTCTCATTTTGTATATTTTCTGCTATCGTTTCTTATTAAATTTAATCTATATTATATACTATGCCGAAAACACATTTTTAAGGGTCAGCTGTACATAATTACTTTGTTATCCGTAACGTACTAAAAACTGTGATTTCATCGTGTTTTCTTACCATTAGGCATTTGGTTTTGTGGTATTATTTCTTTGTTTTAAACGTATTGAAATTTGTAATATATATTTTCAATTTTTATTATTTGTTTGAATTGGTGTGTGCGATGTGTTTTGTTATCTGATTTTTTATGTTATGTCGATGTTGTGTGCGAGATTTGTCCGTTGTCAAATTATAAACATTTGGCCTAAAACAATGAAGCCCGACTAAAGTGAACACATTTGGAAGAGTTTCTAGATTTAAAAAAAGTGTCAAGCTTAACGCGAAAGCTTCGACAGTTTGTTTTTTGTTACGCGGTTTGTGAAATTCGTGCAGCGAAAGTGCGCCTTTTTTACAGCATGCATATGAAATCGAATTATTGATATAAAAAAGTTAAATAATTGTATTTGTTGGTAGTGGTTTTTTGTTTTTTTTTGCAATCAGACTAAAAAACGAAATCGATAATTTAATGTGCTTCGCTTTGGGCAACTGTTTTCCTGTACATTGTTACATTGTTTCCTTACGATCTATTTTATTTTATATTTCTATGTACAATTTTTGTGTTTTATTTATTTGTTTTGATTGATTTTCGCATTATAAACTTGCTGCAGCACTTTTGGTGACGTTCGTGTGACATTAGACGTAGGAAATTTTTTGCATGGCTTAGAGGGGATTGCACAAAAGTTAGCACTGTGCTAGCATAATGGTAGGTACATATATAGAACTGTAGGAAAAGGTTTACAGATTGGTCCTTAAGGTCAATTCTAAGGGATGCTATTCTATTTTAGGGGGTACTTGTACCGACAGTTTGGGGACGTTAACTCACAATAGCGCAAAAATTTCCAGTGGAAATAAAAATTTTCTGCTAAATTTGGATGTTTTTCACGATTATTTCGCTTTTTGGTCATTTCCAAGCATTTTACAGCGATCTGGCGCTAATTTTGAGCTTTCGGGCACTTGTTTTCAGTACCATGGAAGCAGGGGCGGTTCCAGTATTTCGAAAAGGGGGGGGGGTGCAGCTTCGAAATTTGTTTAGTTCTTCATATGGTTTCGCATTGTTACGCTATCAGTTTGACTACATTGTGGCGTTAATAGTGACATTAAAACTACAATTGAGCACTAAGCAGTTGGCTGGCAAGGGTCTGGGGGCGGTAGCCCCCAGAGGCTGAGAAATTTTTAGATTTTCAAAAAAAGTTTACGTTACTGTGTCGTGATATTTCAGTTTCGCAGCATGTTGCGTTCCTTTCCTTCGTAGTTTTTAAGGTCTAAATAGATTTAGGTAAATCAGCGATCACACGCATTACCACTAAGCCAAAAGGTTGCAAGGGCATCGACAGTCCCCGGAAAAAAATTTGAGAATTTTTTATTTTTAGGCCAAATCTGGTCAATTGGAGACGTACTCAAATTTTTTTCTGCTGGCAATAAAAACCAAAGAGGGGACCCTTGTGTAGGAATTCATTGGAAAAAAACTTTAGGGGGGATTTTGGCTACGCCCTTGGACCCGGCATCGACATGCCCTTCAGAAACTCCAGGTACTTTCCCATAGACTTGTACCGACGCCGTTAGATAAAGTGCTCAAGTGGTGGGCTGTACAGAAACACATGTATTGTAAACATGTCACTTTAGTCTCTTCTTGCTCAAAGAGAACCGTGAAACCTAGTGGTTGGGATTTGGACTAACTACAGTACAAACCTTCGGATTACATACATATGTATGTACCAGTCTGCTAGACCTAAAGGTAAAGCAACACAAGTCATCAGAGTTGACGCGTGAACAAAGTCTTTCATGAACACTGCTAATCCTCAAGTTGATGAGAAAGTCATTACAACATATATAAAGCAGGGGTCTGGGGGCGGCAGCCCCCAAGAAGCTAGCCAATATTTGGTTTTTGGGAAAAATTTGTTGCATTGCGGCCGGTACTTCTCGACATCTAGCTGCTGCAGCCCCCCCCCTTTCGACCAAAAGGGGTAGTGCACACCCCCTGCACCCCCCCTGGAACCGCCCCTGCATGGAAGGGGGCTTGTCCAGATGGGTAAGATGCAAACATGGGCGTGAGGGGGCGATTCTTCCCCAAGCCGACCCCGCTCCCCCACAGAAAGATCCCCGTCCCCAGATTGGCTCGCACCTCCCCTTTGGCGTTTTAGTTAGGAAACGTCAGTTCTGCCGGTCACTTTTATATCGCTTTGGCATTTGCCTGTAGGTTTATTCCAGTTTTCGTGCAGAAGTATGAATAGATTCTTTTTATTTTTTAGGCCAAATTTGGTCAATTGAAAACGGATCGGAAATTTTGTCGGCCGATCAATAAAAACCCTTGTGTAAAAATTCTGTGGAAAAAATTTCGGGGGGAATTCCCCCATCCCCCCTGGGTTCCCCCCTGCCTGGCTACCCCATTGGCCATTGGGTAAATATTTGTCTTGTGTTAGGGTACATACGTTTAGGTTTAGGCATAGATGGGTCTATAACAGAAAATGGTCATGGTTAGCTCGAAAAAATTTTAGAACTGTCAAATAAGGTTGAATCATTGAAAACAACAATATTAGTATTTTAGAAGTGTGAAGCACAGAGAAATGTAGAATTTTTGTCAGGGTTAAAGTAACTTTTGTGCAGCCCCTTTCGTTACATAGATAGTGTGTTTTGGAAGGATTAAAGTTTTGGTAGGATTTTGATACCATTGCTGTGCGTTTGTCACTTTATTTTGTGACCACAGGGTGATCTTTCACACTCTGGTCACATATTTTAATAATGCAAGTATCTGTGTCACGAGTCTCTATATCGAACACAAACCATGGGCGTGGGGGGGATTGCCTCCCCCCCAGATCGGCTATCACCTCCCTATATTGGCAAAATTTTTTTGAAAATCTCGATGGTAGCAGTCAACGACTCCCCCCTTGTTGGGCAACTAGCAAACGATAGATTATTAATAATTAAGTTAACGAAGCTAAATTTAGAGTTAATTTAAAGTTACCATTTAAAGTTACTTAATAGGTAGAGTAAAGTTTATTGGAAGCTTTATTAACCTACTAATGTAAAAGCTTTTCTGAGTTCGTCAGCCGTTTACATTTTTATGTTGTAAACTCAGTCGACGCTACAACAGTGCGTTGAAAATTGAAATGATCAATCAGTTTGAAAAATGCTATGCCAAAGCTTCCAGAACTGAGCATTATATTGATTGTCTATTTTGATTATACAGACTATAGATTTTGATTAGGACTGCAATCGTCCTGTTCATTTTTTCATTTTACTGGGTATTAGTTGAGGATATGGGCCGTTGAGTAAATTTACATAGTTGAGTCTGTCATGACAACAATATGGCGGAAATATGTATGTAGGAAGTGTACATATTCTACTCGATTAAGTAAAAGAGTGACTTTCAGTTCCAAAAGGTTTCGGCCTCGGTAATTTTGACAAATAGGTACAAGCGAATTCCATCAACTTGGTTATTTACGACTACATTTTGTTTGGTGATCCTTAATTGAACGTACCTTTGATTTATCTAACCAAACGTAGGTACGTGTAGTAGCAGGGGAGGAGGCGGGTCGTGGGTACTCGTGGGATGGGTTGGGTTGGGTCGGAAAATTTGAGCCGTGAGTCAACCCGCGGGTACCCACTTCAGGTTGCGCGAGTCGCTAAATTTTTTTTTGAAAGCTGAAAAAGTACCACGTCGGACTCTTATTTTTTGGAATTTTGGTGCCGTAATTCGGTCAAAATGCCAATGTGTCATGTCAACAATGCACACAGCACACTATGCAAATTACATATATATGGCATCAGCTAAAAACAATCATCAGGTAGGTTACATATATAGAATGGTCGGTCAAAGTAGTTCGCGGGTCGGCTATTACGGCGCGGGTTGGGTCGCGGGTTACCCACGAGTGTTCAGCCGCGGGTTGGGTTGGGTTGCGGGTCGAAAATTTCGACCCGCGTCCACCGCTGTGTAATACTATACTATGATTGATTGATTGATTTTTTACCAAAAGACAAAAAATAGATAATTACCAGCATAAAGTAATATATATATATATATATATATATATATATATATATATATATATATATATATATATATATATATATATATATATATATATATATATATATATATATATATATATACACCAGCAGATGTTAGTAAATAGTACTATACTATACTATAGGTAGCAATGTTATATAGTTTGGTTGTCATGACAACCAGTGTTTGATTTCAGGTTCCGGTGGGTTGGCGCTACCAACGGACGGGGATGGCCGTTCGCTGAGTCCCGTTCCCGAAGTCACCTCGTCAAGTCTTTCCACGGGGGGCGCGTTGATGACCAATACCCCTTCCACCACCGCGCAGACTATTTCCATGATTTCATCCACGCAGGAAAATCCGGAGATGGTTTCTCCAAGGGGGGGAGATATGACGAAATCCACTCAGAGCTGTGACTTGAATGAACCTGTGAAGGTCAACAAAATTGACCCCCCCAAGAAACCTAATTTGGCTGGATCCAGCAGTTTCAGGCAACCCGAAAACCAGCCTGAGTCTGGGGGGGCTGGGGGATCGAAAGGTCCCACCCGGCAGAAGAAAAAGCATCGTCGCTCGAGTCCTAATCGACACACTTTGGCAGTCGATATCACGTTTTTGCGTAGACTCACAGGAAGGGACCGCCAAGGGGTGGCGGATACAGGGGACCCCGATTTGGTAGGAATAACTGCCGCCAAGTCCCCCCGAAAAATGAGTTTTGGCCCTCTCCATTGGAGCCCGAGCAAATCCTTGAAGAAACTGCGCTCGTTGACTCTCAGCTCTAAAGATTTGCGCGCAAAACGAGCTGCGCAGACTACGCAACAGGATTCTGAAAATGTTACTAGTCCTAGAACATTTCCTCAGGAAAGTCCGAACAGTGATAAAGACTTAACCCCCCCTGGGCAGGGGGTCGTGAGTGCCAGGCCCGATCTAGCCCCCGAAAGTGACCCTGTAGACTCAAGAGCTGAGGACAACCAAGCCCCCCCTTTTTGCTGTACACACCACGCCACCTCTGGTAACGGTATTCCACATTCCACTAGTGATAATTCGTTTCTCAACTGCACTAATGTTCCCGAATCGTTTGTGTAGATAAAAGATAACCTGTCTTAATCTAAAGCCCGGTTCATACTGGTCCTTATCCTTGTCCATATTGTATTGTTTGTTAGCGATCGCAAAAATGTATTTGGCCAAACAAGGTGATTTGTCCGATGACGGTATATTGTTGATGTTACACTTTCGTACCAACCTTGAGGACAAGTAAGAACTGGGCTTACTGAATATACAACTGGATTTAGTGGATTAGTTGAATCACATAATAGGGACTGTATACCTTTTATGTACTCTTGGTTGAACTGAAACAAGACACGAAGTACCTAGCCAAAATGTGGCACGTATAACGTGATACTATTAATACGTTTAATATAGTGCTTTGGCGTTCACTCACGAAATATATTTAGTCTTCTTAATCCATTTTTAAAATGTTCTCAAGTTCATGATTGACTGTCTTAATAATTGAAAATATTTAGGCGGAAAAGAAACTCTTCAAAATGCAGATTTCGTAGTTTTGGGAAATTTACATACATATGTACAAGCATTTTATTTAGTCGAACGTTGTTAGATAAATTAAGACAGATATGTAGTGTGTATAATATAATATTTAAAGGTGTTTGATCATTAGGAACCACGTTTGTATTGCTACATGATTTTAGTATTAATTCGATTTAGTAGACGTTTGTTTTGAAATTTGAAATTCGAACTCAGCTACTATTTGTGAAAATGAAAACTCCTTTATTCTGTAACTTATGAACGCAGAAACTGTCGGTGTTAAGCAAGAGTACATAATAGACAGAATTTGTCTTAGCCAAGAGCAAGGCAGTAGCTGTGCAGCGGTTCTGGTTGAGCACGAAGTCGGTTTTATGTTTATGTTGATTTATTCATTTTAAGCCCAGCATAACATACTATGCTAAAATTATTCACAGTAGCGCACAATGCACGAGTAAAAAGTTAGTAGACAGAACATAGAAAGATTAATATTTGTTAGAAGCAATACAGATATGCAAATCAAGTGCCAGAAAAACGCTACAGTACCTCGGCGCCTTGTGGTAAAGTTCAAAATTAAGTTATGTACGCAGCATTTGAGATAAAACTTTCGTTCGTAGTCATTTTTGCTGCTTTGTTCTGTCGTTCTCTTGGTATTATGTACTCTTGGTGGGGCAGATTTTAGTGTTCAGTTGTCGTAGATCAGGGTTTTGAGAGTTGTATGTAACTGGCCACGTGTAGCTGACGCCTTACCAAGAGTACTGTAGTATGCATATAGTTTGATAACATCTTAATAGTGTAACCGGTTGATTTCGCTTCGTCTTGAGATTGTGATGATATGTATCTCACCAAGAGTACTAGATAAGGCAACATAAGCCCGTCTGTAAATTTGACTTAACGGCCAAAAAAGTTTTCCTTCCTTCAACCTCCCTGGATTTAAGGCGTAGAACTGTCTTCGATGTCTGTATGATTACGTCCGTTTAGCCATATACAGTATTAAAAGTACATAATATTTATACAGGTACTTTTGATAATATCAAGAGTACATAATAGTGTCTCATTCTTCATAGAAGAAGAGTAAGACACTCTCCTTTCTGCCTGTGTTATAGCGCAGGCAGATGCGCTGGTCGTTTTGAAGCCACATGTTGCCGTTTTATGCAACATGTGGGTAGCCAATCACAAGCGAGCTTTGCTTCTGATTGGCTAGACGCCCATGCCCGTGCTCCAATCAGCACACTGGCCGCCATTACAGCCATTTCAGTGTTAAATTTTGCCATGATCGGTCAAATTGGGGGTTTTTGTTTTTTTTGCCCCGAATTGTATTTTGCCTACATTTTTATCACCTTTTTCGGGGATTATTGCTAGTATGTGCTGACTATGATATTAACTGGTAAGTTAAATGTTTTTTGACAATTTTCAGGCAATAGCAGGTGAGGCCGCCTGCGTTCTGATTGGAGCACGTGGACAGGCGTCTAGCCAATCAGAAGCAAAGCTCGCTTCTGATTGGCTACCCACATGTTGCATAAAACGGCAACATGTGGGCTGGAAATGACGAGCGCATCTGCCTGCGCTATAACACAGGCAGAAAGGAGAGTGTCTCACTCTTCTTCTATGAAGAGTGAGACACTATTATGTACTCTTGATAATATGGAAGTGTCGTAGTTTTTCTTATCATGTACTCTTGATCTCACATTACCTATTGCATTGTGTTGCTGTGCTAAAGCGGATATATTTTGTGTGTGTGTGTGTGTTTGTGTGTGTATATTATTATATTTTAGTAATAATTAGTTCCATCCCTGCAATATTATGTAATGACGATTCTGAAGTTTCACCTTCATAACTCTATGCACTCAAATTTACTAAGAAATCACACTGCCAATATTCGTATAAAGATTACTTAATAGTGTCTTACTCTTTATTTAGAAGACTAATTTTCTTCTAAACTATTATATACTCGATCCTACATATAAGCAGGAAGGCTTTTGAGGTAGCGTGCGAGTAATTGATACCAAAGCCAGGTACCCATTAGATAAAAAATAGATTCAAGAAATCTGATTGGTGTGCATAATTTAATTGGCAAATTTTACTTAAATTTTTTAGGTTATTGTAACAGTTTTTAAACCTATTGCGATATTTGCTATTTACTGATTGACTGATGTTTTAATAGAATCATTATATCTAAACTTTGAAGCATATTTTTGATGAACAGTTATTTACATATTATGTAATTTTTGTGTATGTATGAAAGTTATTGTATCGTGTGTTTTATAATTCGGTGCTTTTAGATTAGCTTATATTTTATAATGGATGTAAATATTTATGCATTTTAATTGCATTATATATGCACTTTATTTATGTCTGCTTGTCTTTGAAAATTACCAAAACTTGTGTAGGCAGCATTTCTTGATTTTTTCCAAATCGAAAAGTCGGTACTAGAGTACCCAGCACATTTATATACTGTAAACTGTGGGCATTGCGTAAAATTGGAATCAGCGGATTAAATATAAATTATATTAATTGTTTAATTAAGTAATGGATGTAAAATCAATACAGTACTTACATAAGAATGTTCCCTGTTTGTCGCGTACACCGAGCTTTAATCTTTCGTCAACAGTGACGAGCAGTGGCAGAAAAGTGACGAACAAAATTTTTGAGTCAATGGTTTCTGGAAGGCAATTGGAGTGCCTCAAAGCCAAAAAAGCATGTTTGACACAAATCGTCAACGTCAAACAGCTTCGTCGGCAAACTTTTCGGCCAACTGTGGTTACTGTTTGCGTTGGATAAAGCTCGTCGTTCGCCGATGTGCAGGGAACTTTTATATTCACAGTACTGTAACCACCGCGTGTACACGATACCACCGCGTGTACACGATAAACTGCTAAACTTAAAATGATGTATTATACATGTTGAATAAGCCTCGAAGCAAAAGTATTTGCCCGAACGCCTGTTCCAATGGGGATCTAGATTCATGATTGTGACAAAATTTGGCTGCAAAATCTGGGCCCGATTTATCGAAACAACAAATGTTCGTCGTTGAAAATGTTCGTCGTTCAAAAAGCAAACGTTCGTCGTTGAAAAACAAAAGTTCGTCGTTGAAAAACAAATGTTCGTCGTTGAAAAACAAATGTTCGTCGTTGAAAGCTCGTCGTTGAAATTGTTCGTTGTTGAAAAATTTTTCAACAACGAGCTTTGGTTTTTTAGAACATTATTATGTTCTAAAAGACAAAAGCTCGTCGTTGAAAAAATTTTCAACGACGAACATTTCAACGGAGCTCAAGACATCCGTTGAAATGTTCGCCGTTGAAAATTTTTCAACGACGAACATTTGTTTTTCAACGACGAACATTTGTTTTTCAACGACGAACATTTGTTTTTCAACGACGAACATTTGTTTTTCAACGACGAACATTTGTTTTTCAACGACGAACATTTTTTTTTCAACAACGAACATTTGTTTTTTCAACGACGAACATTTTCAACGACGAACATTTGTTTTTCAACGACGAACATTTGTTTTTCAACGACGAACATTTGTCCTATAATTACGTGTTATGTTCGCCGTTGAAAATGTTTCGATCAATCCAAAATTTTCAACGACGAACATTTTCAACGACGAACATTTTCAACGACGAACATTTTGCTTCGATAAATCGGGCCCTGGTGATTCGTAATGAAATTGCATTTTTGATTACCAATCGGTTGTTTTAGCACTAACAAATGTCACACTATTGTGGGCCTGTGAGCTTAAATAGAGCCCAGCTATCGCAATGGCTTATCATTGTTGGAGAATAACCATTTTACCTCTACCGTTACGAATAAGTAAGGATAGCCTAACTGTACCCACTGGTAATTGTGTGAAAACGGCCACAGGCTAGAAATTTTAAAAGTTTATGTCCAAATGTTTAAGCATCTATTATGGCACACTATGATGCCACTAGGAAAGTGTAATATTTTCTGTTATGACTTCTAGTTTCTCTAATTTTTTGTTTCGGTATATTTGCAAGTTTATGAACGCAAATATTGAGGCATTTTCTCGTACCAAAAGTAAATATGTAACTTTCATCGCCATTCTTTATAGGCCTATTTCAAGGGGAAAATGAAATATTTCAACTCGGTGTGGTTAGATGGCACAAGATATGAAATTGGAAATGATAATCAGTGGTCTTATAGAATGTCATGAATTATTGTGATATTAGTTATAGAATGTTTTGATATGCTAATGAGAGTTTTTGCCGACTACTGTGTTATTTTGTGTTTGTGCTGGTATATTTTTATTGGATTTGGATTGTGTTTACGCTTTTACTGTCGTCATTTGACCCTTTTGAATGCACTCGTGTCACAATTTTTTGTCAATTTCGTCCCTTTTGTAGTAAAAAATTGATTTGCTATGGCTCGCGCTTTGGACATCATGCACTGGACCTTAAGGTGTCTGTTTGTAAGCGCCACCAGTAGGGTCGATTCATACCTATTACTAAGTAGTCATTCATAATACTAGTTTCTACATAGATATGTATATATGTCATACGGCTGTAGGCCCGTCCAGTTGGGAATAATCAGATCAGATTAAGTAGTGTTTATTTCTAATTTTGCCGGCTGAACGGACACACGGCTGTGAGTAGGTATATGAATCACAATCAACGCATAGGGCTGCCTGTTGTGCAAAAGTAAGTAGATCTTTGAGACTAGTTTGGTTTATAAGCTTAAGAGACGCGAAACTTATGTGACAACAGGCAAGAGACGCAAAAAACTTGCTAAAGATAGGCATGTTTTGCATATAAGGTAATTTTACATACATGTCGTTGCAACAGGCAGACGCAGGACGTCTTAAACTTAAGAGGGGAAACCTAACAAAAGCAATAAAATCTGAACGTTGTGCTAGTTGTTATGTTGATCCCTTTTAGACACCCACACAGCTCCAATTTACATACATAGGACACGATTATGATCCTGTTTTACCGCTCTTACCCTAATTCTGCTAGTTACGGTAGTTACATTACCAAACCAAGAAGTTTAGGGAAGCGTTATGCAGTGCAGTTAAGTTTTTACTGAAGATTTTGCCGCAGATTGGGCTTGTTACACTTTTCTTGAAACCCGGCTGACATAAGTTTCCAGTACCGTTATTTTAATAGTGCTCTGGACTTTTAATATTAACAAGAGTGCATAATAGTGTCTCACTCTCTATAGAACAAGCAAAAGTTTACTGCAAAAGTAGTTCAGTGAGTGAGAAGTTAAAAGGGTGAACGTTTGACAACATTAGGCCTGTTGCGCATTAAAAACTAATCGCAGACAAAAAGTATGTAATAGGAAAAGCATGACACTCGTCATCTTAGGCCTTGGGACGGTCGTCCATTGGGAGGTCTAGTAAAAAAGGGCAACAATTGGGCAAAAGGTGCAAAAAATTGCCAATTAAACAGTTAAAAATTAAAGCCTAAATTTTAAAAAATGCCTGAACATGGGATCGAACCAGGTACCTTTAGATCTTTAGTCTAACGCTCTGTCAACTGAGCTATTCCGGCTTATACTGTGTTTGCTTAAAAGTGTGTGACAATCGATGATTGATAAATACTAGCGAACTATGACTATTGATGATTGATAAAGATGTACCAGCGTAACATTCGTTTGATGTGTGTGTGATTTACAATACAAGAATATTGTGCTATGCTGTTATATGCATATAACTGCTTGTATATTGCATATAACAGATCAACAGCATGTTGACACTTGACAGACATCGCAAAAGTCAACAGGCAAGAGCAAACACACGCACACACTCAAACCTAGCCAGTCCAGCAGGTAACTGTCTACTTGCAAAGATTCTGCAATTCCTATACAAACCAAGTATAAACTACCTGTTGCGCTGTGGCGCAACAGGAAAAAGAGTGAGACACTCTAATTTCTGCCTGTGTTAAAGCGCAGGCAGATGCGCTGGTCGATTTGAAGCCACATGTTGCCGTTTTGTGCAACATGTGGCTAGCCAATCAGAAGCGAGCTTTGGTTCTGATTGGCTAGACCCCTGTCCACGTGCTCCAATCAGAACGCAGGCGGCCTCGCCTGCTATTGCCTGAAAATTGTCAAAAAACATTTAACTTACCAGTTAACATCATAGTCAGCACATACTAGCAATAATCCCTGAAAAAGGTGATAAAAATGTAGGCAAAATACAATTCGGGACAAAAAACAAAAAACCCCCAACTTGACCGATCTTGGCAAAATTTAATACTGAAATGGCTGTAATGGCGGCCAGTGTGCTGATTGGAGCACGGGCATGGGCGTCTAGCCAATCAGAAGCAAAGCTCGCTTCTGATTGGCTACGCACATGTTGCATAAAACGGCAACATGTGGCTTCAAAACGACCAGCGCATCTGCCTGCGCTATAACACAGGCAGAAAGGAGAGTGTCTTACTCTTCTTCCAGAAAGAGTCAGACACTATTATGTACTCTTGATATTAATATTAATATAAATAGAAGACCCAAAAAAATTTTAATATAAATATTGATATTAATAGAAGCGCGATTTTATTTAATTTTAATATTAATATAAATAGCCAGTCAATTTTGTTTTAATATTAATATTAATATAAATAGTGTTTCTGATTTTATTTTCAATATTAATATAAATAGAAGCTTAAAATTTTTTTAATGTTAATTTTAATATTAATATAAATATGAATTTAATTTTCACGGTAAGGGTCAATAAAACATAGAAAACACACACTTTCCAGTGAGCATAACAAGTAAGATTGCATGTTATTGACAAAATGACATCCTAAACGACTGCCGATTCAAGCACTATTAAAAATACTATTAAAAATAACAGCTATTTTTAATATTAATAGTGCCAAAAACTTTTAATATTAATATTGATATAAATAGTGTACCCAATTTTTTTTTATTACTATAAATAGCCGCCCTAATATATTTTTAATTAAATATTAATATAAAATAGAGCAGCTCAATTTTTTTAAATATTAATATTAATAAAATAATTAATATTAAAAGAACTTTTAATAACGACATTTAATATTAATATTAATTATTAAAATAACGGTAGTTTCCAGTAATTGTACGTATGGGTTATAGCCCTGGTTGGTGTGCTATGTATAAGTGATTTATACGCATGTTTCTGTGAAACTCCGAGTGCAGGAGCACGAGCGCACGATTGCACCTGCACGAGGGTTTCACACATGCGTATCAATTACTTTTAGCACAACCACCAGTGCTATAAGTGACTTGTAAATCGATTCAAGTATAGCGTGCAGTATAAGTAGACTCCACGCTGCTGCGTGCAGTATAAGTCAGGTTATTGCACTTTACTGTAACACTGAATCGAGTTACAACTACCAGATATGCTTTATGGTTTGAGCCCAGCGCACATTCGTTTTATTTTGGGTAAGTTTTAGCTATTAGTATCAATCAATCAAGTAAAATCAAGCCAGATATCAGATTGGCCAGCTTGTGAAGTACACATAATATGTGGACGCATTTTTTGCGACAACTAAGAAAAAAACATTTGAAGGAACGTTTTTCTTTTGATTTTAAAATACACGTCCAGATTTTTCACAATTTATCATTATTGCTATGAGTACTTCACAGTTTCCGCACAGTTTCACAGTTCAAACAGTATTACTCCGCAACCACTCAAGCAATTTGCACTCAATTTTGTGTGCATAAACTAAAATATATGTGCTATTAGTTTAATGTGAAGAAACTAAACAAAAAGATTGATAAATGTGACGAAAGTATTGAGTGTGAATAGGTTTTCAAAACGTCATGTTTCCGAATTTGCGGCAAGCAATTTGTGCAAGCTATATGCTGCACCAATTTTGCTGAAACTTGGCAGAAGTATTTGCCTTTAGATAGAATTTCAAAATATAGAAAAAACTATTTCTAAAGTTTCAATAAACAAGCTTTACAGTCGCCCAAAATCGACTGCTTTCGCCACACTACCCCCTTAAATGTAGCTACCTACATCTACATGTATGTAGGTATATTTGTACATATCTGCACAACATAAAGTTGTCCTTAGTTATCACTTTTTTGTTCCTTCTAGAGAAGGAACCTTTGTTATCGGTTTTTACGCGGCGGCCTCAGCCGCCGCGTATATACTATAATGCAAATGGTCAATTTGCATGTATCTCTACTCTCAGTGTAAACTTACGTAGAACAATTGGGTAGGTCTCGAAATTACACTAGATGTGTGGGTGTGTGTGTGCTGTGTGTGCCCACTCTGCGCTTATGCAGAGCAATGAATAAGTATTCAGCGACAAGCGACATTGGGTGTGCGAGCGTGTGTCAGACCATACATAACATGTACGTAATAATCTTAATGAACAGTGTTGCGACGAAACCTGTTGTGACAATGTTTTGTAGATTACATATCAGCGCATTGGAACCATGAGATGGTTGACTTAAAATGCCGTTGCCACCGACGCGTCGTACGGCAACCGCTATGTATGTCACTCAGCTTAGTGACATTTAAGCTATGTATGTATGTACCACTTCCTTGCAGAAAACTTGCTGCTGAAGTGCATTGCTTCTTTTTTGTTCCTACTAGAGTAGGAACATTTGTTACAGGTTTTTGCACCTGCAACGTTAACTTTTGCGGATACGTAAGGTATAGCCTATAGTTTGTGTGTAAACCTAGCCCCTGTCAGACAGTCTCTTTTTTTGTCGACAAGAGGGGGCACATTAGGAAACAACATTTCTAAATACAAAATTTTAATTTCTTTAAAGTTCTTCAGTCAATCGTTAAGTTTCCCGAAGTGTGCTTGAGCTGGAATGATATTTTTTTAATTTTAAAAAAATCATTTCCGTCATTAATTTTATAATTTGCTAGTCACATACTATCGCCCCCCCTATTTCATTATTAATTTGGAGAAATCATTCACACGACATCTTGCTGAAATTACTAATTTGCATATCGTACATCAGTATGCAAATTAAGTGACGCTGATGTTGATTAATTTCCCTATGAGCTCTTGTGACTGTGGTCGTACATTGGCACAAATGAATGAAAAGAATTTTATGTAGCTGTAGATCAAGCAGCAAAGCAGAAAACTGTTTTGTCCGAGTTTACTGCAGCAATATTGTGTCATGGGTCCAGGTTTTACTAGCTATCGGGACAAAATTACCGAGGGGGGCTTTGGTCCCTCCTTCCCTGGCTATACCACTGGTCCGGATCGTACTGTTGTGTCTCAACTCTGAGTTACGGGTAGTACTGTTCTGTTTATCACTATAGACTTTCGACGTTTTCTCCTATTTTACGCCGCCGCAGTTGTAAAGTCTGTAAAAAGCAGTAGACAGTATCGCATTAAGTTAAGGTTTTGTCTTCGTGTATTAGGCTATCTATCCGTATTTTACATAATTTTTCCATCATCTCCGGGAAGGAACCTTGCCCCTTTGAGGGGCAACTTGTTAGAATTAGCGAAAGTTTTTGTGAAGTGAAATAGTTTTTAAAGGCATTATGCTTTTTGTTGTACATAAAAGTATGAAACAGGATCCACAAACATAGTCCAACCTCTCAGTATGTATGTATGTATCACGTTATGCGGAATGATGTTAATTGACTGAGATATGAATCTTTATACGGCCTCAGCGGCTGACCGTCTAAGCTTGGGCTGCGGTTAGCAAGCGATTTCTAGCCTGAACCCAAAACCAGACTAACCGGAAAAAACGCGATTTCGCGAGTGAAGGTCACCCGCAGAGGCAAATTCAGACCTATTATTTGATTGTAGCTTATTTAAACTGTGTGATATGAATTTTTCTCAAATAGACCCATTTTTAACTAATGCAGACCATTGCTTATGTCGGACAATAAAAATAGTTGCACCACTTGAGGAGATAACGATGTGATTACGTTACAGAAAGAATACATTTTGACTATCAAGAGTACAAGTAGTAGCAGAAATTATGCCACTGAAAAAATGGCGCATTTTTTTGTCCGACTTTCGCTAAAAAGTGAGACTAAAACTGATAGTGGTCATGGTTAGTTACTTGAAAAGTGTTGGCATTGAAATATGTTGGCGCCGCGTTCTATATTCGAAGAATATCCTCAGCATTACAAAAATGTCGCAACGAAACTCATCCTGAATTAATTTAACTCTACTCGCAAAACGTGCTTGTTGCTCCGATAACAAGAATGTGTAATTTATGTGGCAGCTTTGCCTAATTTGTGTGTATTCCTAGCCCTCCAGTCACCTGCTGTATTTTTGTCCACTAGGGGGTGTCGATGCATACTAAATTCAAATTCAACTAAATTTATTTGTGAAAATTGCTGAACTAAATAAACACTAACCTAGACAAAAAAATAAAGATTATTTTAAACTAAAAGATTTCTATTTTAACAAAACTACGATTTTCTGCGTCTGAAGTTTCTTCCTTCTAATCCAGCCCCCCTTTATCTCTTGCTACGCGGCGGCCTCAGCCGCCGCGTATATACAGCCGCCAAGTATATACTATAGTGCAAACGCTCTATATGTTTGCACGTTTGCTTTTTACGCTTCATCCTCAGCCTCGCGTTGTCGCGAGCCGTAATAAGTTGTGTTCAAAAAAATTCGAAAAAGTGCCGCGTTTTATATTCGATAGAATATCCCACCACTGCAAGTAAATCACAACGCAATTTATCTAAAATAAATTTATCCTTACTCGCAAAACGTGCTTGTTTGTTATTATTGTCTGGACTTTGATAGGCAGTTTTGAACTTGGCTGCCCTATCCTGCAAAATATGCAAATGAGTTACGAGTCTTTAACCAATCATTTATAAGAGATTTACGTATAAACAAATTGACGGCCAATCATATTTCAAAGGTGGGGTTTGTATCAACTATTATGCAAATTAGTCTTTAATTTCTTGTGAAAATTCAATCGATCAGTTTGTAGTGGTGGCATGCATGTTTTTAGTGCGGTTTTGACTGGGCCCGTTGTCTAGTGCACTTTTGACATGGCTCGTTGCTTATTGCGGTTTTGTCCGGGTTTATTGTAATGGCTATTGCGTTTTTGTCCAGGCTCGTTGGCTAGTGCGGTTTTGTCCGGAATCGATGGTTTTTGTCCGGGCTCCTTGGTTACTGCGCTCTTGTCCGGGCTACTTGGTTACTGCGCTCTTGTCCGGGCTCGTTTTTAAAAATAGGAAAAACAGGAGGTATTCCCAAAAATAGGATATACTAGGATGGTGTCAAAAAATAGGAAAAAAAGATAAAATAGGAGTGGCCCAAAATAACACCTCTGGATTGTCATGATGTACAGACTCTTTGGATTAAAACATCTCCGGGGAGGAACACTGCGCCATTTAGCGGCAACTTGTTACAATTAATGTGGATTATTAGTTAGTTATATTACGTTAGTGATACATAAAAATTCTGCCATTGGATCCTAGTACAAAAATGTCTGCATCATTGTGAATATTCAACGTTTTTGCAGCTCCAGTCACATAACTGGTACAAACACTAAAACAGGCACACCTATTTTGAAAGAAGCTCATGTCTCTTTAGCATCACCCCATGCCGTATAACCTCGCGACCGCAAACTTGTGTTACGCTGCATTTTAGTCCGTTTTCAATTTTACTACCTTTGAAAAAACCACCAAATTTCCTTACGTGCCAAATAGCTAGACGGGCTTTACTGCATTTTGCAGCTTGGCTTGCGTCTAAAGTTAGCAATATAAAAGCTTTAAAATTTACGTTCATATTTAAACATTTTCTGCTTTAACTTAATGCCTACTTTTCTATTTGTTGTTTTTTAGTTTCATGGATCTCCATACACCAAAAGAAATATATTATATACATATTTATCTAAACCAAAGCTTTTTAAGAAGTCTTTTTTACTTATATATATATATATATATATATATATATATATATATATATATATATATATATATATATATATATATATATAATATATATAATATATATAAAAAAATAATGCTGATAGATAGTTTGGGTAAAATTGACTAGGTTACATTCAATAACTCAACATATTGAAAGTTGAAGTGAATAGAAGTTAAAGAATGGTTGATTTCTGATTAGTCGCTCAATAGATTAGTAGATCAGAGGTCAATTGATAGACGAATGTCCAACGCTGAATATCTTATGCATTGTTTGTTGCTGGCATCATTTTTTGGAAGGCTGCCGCCTGTAATAGCTGTTAACAGAAACCTTATCAATTATAATCTGCAAAGTGTGTCTCAGGGCCAGCTTCATGGCGCGACTGTCACGCCTAGCCACTCGGCCACTGCAGCTGAGGCATCCTAGCTTATTCTGTGAAACATAACGCCGACAGTTTTCACTGTGTGACATGGTGCAATTTTGATTCTGATTAACATTCTGATTCTGATTCCGATTTTGATTGTGCCTGAAAAGGATGAATCTGTTAATCTAAGCTAATAATTGTGTGAAAAGACCAGCATATCTTTTGTAGTAGAGTTCTGTTTTATTAGTAGATACCTTTTTGTTGGTCTTTTATAACAAGAGTGTTAACTTGACCTACATAGACATTCGATCCTACAAAATAGAATCTGTCACTTACAAGCTACATTTTAGTGGCAGGTATTGGGCAAGAACCTAAATTTAAACGCGCTTTGTGAATCCCAGCCATTGTGATTGTTTCAACTGACTCGCTATCGCTGATGCGAAACCTGTTCATTGAAATGTCAGTTAGCTGGAAGCAGACAAGACAGGCTTCACAGACATTCTTTGGCTGGCAGTGTCAGCGTCTGTGCTCCACTGATTAGAATTCCATTTTGTTTATGAATTACTATTAGTTGATGATTTAAGTTATGTATTCTAGAGTCTGGATCCAGTGAGCTTACTTATTTGGTTTTGAGATACTTACAATCAGACAGCTCTTTTTTGCTTGTAGCTAAATTTTTGTGAGAATTTTGCCTTTTTGCGTGAGATTTCAGGCAGAAAATGCTTATTTTTTGTAACGAACGAGTGAAGAACAGACATTTTAAGTTATGAAGTTTATTTTTAATTTTCTCAAGTTTTAGTAAATTCCATTTTAAGAATGGTTTATAAGCTTTAAATTTTTAACGTTAACGAAGTTGTCGTGCTAATACCAGGTGTCGTCAGTACCACACGGTGGTGTCACAACTTCGCTTCTTTAAGAATTATCGGATTTAAAATCTAGTGTCAATGGAAACTTATGTCGCTTGGAATAAGTGATAATTGCACATTTGCTGAATTGAGTGTTTAAAAAATGAACATTAGCAAAAATCTAGCAAGTTTCGTTTAGACGTGGGTTATGTAACAGATGGAGTAAATGGAATCGATGTAAAAAATAAAACAAACGAGACAGCTGTTGTTTAGTTTTTTAATTTTACATAGGA